>JAPYZR010000109.1:0-59697 GCA_030522945.1 Trichopria nigra | reverse complement strand
GAATAGATTTCCACCAAAAAATTCCCAAAATCGAAGAATCGAAAAAATTTTTGTTGGTGAATTCAATACTTCGCCCGCCTTGCGTCAGGCGAAGTAATATGCATTCGCTTCGTTATAATTGTATCAGTTTTTAAGTGAACCGGATCCATTTTAATCAATTTACATTTGCTTGGATGTTCAGTATTGAATAACCTGACCTTCGATTGATCGAGCATTGTCATGATTATCGATTGAGCGATTGCGGATGATTATTTATAGGTCCTTTTACAAACGCTCTTAATATAGATATCTTTTACTTTGATATATTCTTTGATTAATCGATAAACAAACAATCAATAAGCATTTCTATTAAATTAATGATTATTCGCTATCAAATTCTACTAAACTCGATTAATTTGAGGGACGTTTGCGATTCCTATCGATGAATTCGGATGACTTTTACTTATTCCTTATGTAATTTCTGTATACTTATGTAAATCAGTGAAATGATAAGAAATGCAATTCGAAAAAAATCAATTCAATACAAATGATTTATCTATATAAAATATGAATGTATTTCAATAAAAAAAAAAACTATTTACACCTGAAGATATACTAAAAACTCATGAATAGTTAGTTTTGCTAGAATTGCAGGAAAAATTACTATATACTTTTTAGTAGTGATACAAAATATAGGTGCAAACCCGTAAAAATTTCAATGTGAACTTAGAAAAGTCTTTACATGGTTTGTTCTCCTATAAAAAATTAAACACAAATTCATAGCAATTTTTCATATCAGTATGCCTTCTAATTTTTATTGCTTTACTTTTAAATAAAACTGTCTCAAGTAGAAAAAATCAGTTGATTAGAAAAGAAAATTTTAATTATTATTATGAATGTTGAAAGAATTTACATGTAGTAATGTGGTAAAGGTTGTGAATAAAGTGTTACTGGGCAAATTTATAACCTGAAGTTGTAAATAGTGCTTTTTACACGACTTATCAAAAAGTACCACATAATTATAGTAAATATTATTAAGTACTATTCATATATGAACTTTTCAAAAAATAATACGAATTATAGTCCATTTTCTTTTTTACGAATATTCTATTTTAGTATTAAAATAATAATGTTCACTATAATTCTAATATAAATTATTACAATGGTAGTAAAATTTACTACCGCTGAGTTCTCTAGTGCAAATCCATGAATAATAAAATCGAAAAATTAATAAATTAGAGAATACATCTTAATTATTTTATAAATCATATTTAAATCAAAAACTGAGAAGTTCTTAAAATAATTGTAAAGTTTTGGTCTCGTAAAAATATTTTATATTTTCACAGTATACCTTATACTAATCAGAGATTAGTAAGCCCCTTCTTCCTTTTCCGAGAATATTCTTGAATATTTTAGCAATTGATTATAAGGCTTTTAACCCAATAAAGGAGTAGATCCAATGAAACAAAAGATAGTTGACTTCTAAATAAAAGTCGTTAAGTAAATAGAATTTTTGCAAATTTCGAGTTTTTCCTAAGAAACATTGTCCATTTTCCCTTGACCAATAATATATCATCAATGATGAAATGGCGATGTTCTGGGTGCAATCAAACGTTTTCTCCCAAGACCTGATTTTGAGCGTCCTATACTTTCAAATCGAAAAGCAGAGTGATCGAATCAATCATTACAGATCCTGTCGTGATTGATATACTGTCAAACTCATTTTGCCATATTGACTAAGTGTCAAAATGGCGATAGCGTACTCTTGACGAAGTTTGCCGATAATTGCAGATATCTCCGATGCCGTGCGACAATTGGACTGTGTATATTATCTGTTTATAATATCGAGTAGCGAATGTGGGTCAAAATACAAAAGCACGTGGCGATACGTAGCAAGGCTGGCATTATGAGCGAGCAGCGAAGAAACTTTTAGTCTCTTTATCGTCGACGATTTATTAAATTGATACCGTCAAGTGCAGTCGTTTGTGCACACAAATGCAATATGCAGTAATAACGCAAACATTGAAAATGTGCTTAACCTTTTGCTAAGAGTGTCGGGCTTATAAGCTCGAAATGGTAATTGAAAGGCTTAAGAGCCACGAAGGACACGTCTCCGAAAGGACGATCGTAAATAATGAAAAAAAAGACGGTTTTCAATCACTTTTTCCCTCGGTACTTGTAGTTTTTATTATTCTTATCTGATGCGTACGCCGAGGAACAAATAGACTGTTCCTTTTTATTTTTGAACGATGTTCTCGTTCTTTCTTCGTTTTGAAGGTCTGTTTTTAATGTTGTGAAATAAGAACACAAATTTTAGGGATTGAGCGAAAAAGACAAAGGATAATAATTATTTACGTTTGTTCATTGTTGGCAGAGGATCACGCCATGGGCCTGAGTACCTTTACTGTAATGGCAGGTTTGGGGGGCTTCATGGGTTACGGCCTTGGAGGAATAAACTGGGATGTAACGGCTCTGGGTGCAATGCTCGGTGGACACATTCACGTGACCTTCACCCTTATCACGATCATCTTCATCATTTGCGTCGCGGCCACCCTGACGAGCTTCAAGGAGATTCCACTCATCTTCCTCGAAAGCGACGAGTACCGACAGCAAATGGAAAGAAAGGTTCGTCATTTAATAATTATCGAGATTTGTTTGTTTTATTTCTAAATAAATAATAAAAGTTATATAAACCCTTAAAATCACAGTCAATTATACTGAAAACCTATACCCGGTAAACGAACATGGATTGAAAGTTTACAATATTTTGATTAAAAGAAGAATTCATACCGATTCAGATTGATTCATTTTACATACCGACCAATATTTCCTAAACCTTCCTTCTCAATTCAACATTTAAACTTTCAATTCCTTTTTGTTTATGGGATAGAATACTGAATTTTCTTTGTTATGTATCTTTCATGGAAAAAAAAACGAATGCAATGCATGTTTGCAGATAAGCGAAGAAAGAAAGGAAAATGAATGTAGGAAGATATCGACGGAAGAAAATATTTCATACGGTACTCTAGGAAGTGAAGCGGACACTAATGACAACAAAAACGAGGTAAATTTGTATACAAAACAGTTTGTACATATATATGTATTATATCAATCATTTGCTGTTCGCTTTAGTTGCATCACACTATTTAAAGAAATATTTAAGAAAATAGTAATTTTTTAAAAAGGTCAAACCTTTTTCGGGTGAAAAATACAATGAAATATAGAACTATATGATTAATTTCATGTTCGCTCGTATCGATTTTCGATTACAAAGTTTTCGAGTTTGGTTATATATTATTCGAATTCATTCTATAATTAAATCTGTAAAGAATCCATATCAATGATTCGAATCGAATCAAAAAAACAGATCGAAAACTCGAACCGAAGAATCAAATCGGTGAATTGAATCGAAGAATCGAATCGGAAAAACGAATCGAAGAACCCAATTGAAGAATCAAATCGAATAATCGAATTGACGTATACAGATGAAGAATTCAATCGAAAATCGAATCGAAGAATGGAAACGAAGAATCGAATGAGGAACACAAATCTAGGATTGGATTGAAGATCAAATTGAAGAATCGAATCGGGATATCGAATCAAAAAGACTGAAATCGTAAAACGAATTCGAAGAATCGAATCGACGAATAAAATCCAAGTATAGAATCGGAGAACCTAATCGAAGAATCAAGTCGAAGAATCGAATGAGAAAGTCAAATCTAGGAATGGATTGAAGAATCAAATTGAAGAATCGAATAGGGAAAGCGAATCAAAGACTCGAATCGTAAAATGAATTCGAGTAATCGATTCGATGAATAAAATCGAAGAATATAATCGGAGAACCTGATATAAGAATCAATCCGGAGAATCGAATTGAAGTTTGCAAAGTCAAAGAATGGAGTCAAAACTCGAATCGAAGAATATAGAATCGAAAAAGCGAAATGAAGACTCGAATCGAAGAATGGAAACGAAGAATCCAATGAGGAACTCAAATCTAGGATTGGATTGAAAAATCAAATTGAAGAATCGAATCGACGAATAAAATCCAAGTATCGAATCGAAGAACCTAATCGAAGAATCAAGTCGAAGAATCAAATGAGGAACTCAAATCTAGGATTAGATTGAAGAATCAAATTGAAGAATCGAATCGGGAAAGCGAATCAAAGACTCGAATCGTAAAATGAATTCGAAGTATCGAATCGACGAATAAAATCCAAGTACCTATAGAATCGGAGAACCTAATCGAAGAATCAAGTGAAAGAATCGAATCAAAGATTCGAATCGAAGGACAGAATCGAATCGAAGAATCAAATTTAAGTATAAAGTCAAGAATAGTATTGAACAAGTGAATCAAAGACTCAAATTAAAGATAGAAGTAGAAAATTCTTATTATCGACTCATAATATTTAACGTATTTAATTTCATTACTTATTCCACAAGTCTTTCTAATAAATCTTATTTAGATATAATAGAATTATTAAATCAATTTACTTCAATTACGTTCGCGATCTTTTGAATTATTGGTTACTTATTTTTTCATGTTATTTATTCTCTGTTTTTTTTTTTTTTCAGAGTACTGATCATAACTCATTTCCATTAATTGAAATAATTCCATAATTCATTTTCATAATTTTAAATAATCGGCATGTACTCTAAATAAATTTCAATCAGCCCTAGAATATATTCGTTAGCGCGTGATAAATCCAGTCAATTTCCTGTAAAATATAGCATATATACCAATGAATTCATTAACAGAATTTAGTTATCTCCACATTTAGATTGATTTTCATTGGTGATCTGCAGCTGAGTTTCCATCCCAAGCGTGTTTAATGAAAATTTGTACGCGTAGACTTGACAAAGTCCGTCATAGAAAATTCAGTCTTTTATCTCGACCGCAATCGATCGATTCGATGACGTCCGTTTTTTAAAATCATTTTAAATTACGATTTGATTACTTATAATATTGTCGTGTAAACTGAATATCCCAATAATCGTAACAGAATTAAATCGAATTGAAAATTATTCAGTCCCGTTTCTGTCCTCGATATATTGCGTTAATACGAATTGTACCTTTTTAATATTTTTCTTCTCTTAATATTTCGGTTCAAATATATATAAAGGATTTTTACTAATTCCTTTAATGATTCACTTCAATTCGTTTTGAACCGAAATATTAACAGCAGAAACGGATTAAAAAGATGGAATAAAACTCGAATCGAAGAATGGAAAATGACTGAATCAAATCAAAACTGCACATCGAAGAATCGACTCGAAAAAGTGAATCAGGAACCTGAATCGAAGAATGAAACCGAAGAACCGAATCAAAGAATTGAATCAAACATACGAATTGAAGGATGAAAGCGAGGAATCGAATTGAAAAACCGAAACAAAAACTCGAATCGAAGAATGGAATGGGAAGAATCAGATCCAAGAATCGAATTACAGAAATACATCGAATATAGGAGAATGCAATTAAAGAATGAAAACTGCAAATCGAAGAATCGACTCGAAGAAGTGAATCAGGAACCTGAATCGAAGAATGAAATCGAAGAATGAAATCGAAGAATCGAATCAAAGAATTGAATCAAAGATTCGAATTGAAGGTTGAGAGCGAGGGATAGAATTGAAAAACCGAAACAAAAACTCGAATGGAAGAATGGAACCGAAAAATGGAGTTGAAGAATTAATAGAATCGGGGAAGAATGGAATCGAATCATACAATCGAGAAGAACCGAATCAAAAAATAGAATCGAATCGGAGACTCGTAATTAACGAAAAAGGTTTAAAATGGTTCAACAAGAACCTAATTTCTTGACGTATGTGAATATTTTTTAACTCCGAAAGCTTTTAAATTTTCGAAAAAGTATAACGCTTTGAGTTTTTGATTTCTTCGAATCCTTATAATACAGTTGGAGGTTTATGATCGATAGATTTGTTTTCTCGATTCTTTTTTAAGAGGTGGTCGGGGGGTGCCGGTGTATTCACATATTATTTATTTTTCATCAATATTAATACAATTTTTACGTACGGCTGAAAAGATTGATAACTTTATATTATATATTCGATTATGTGTGTTTGCAGAAGTACGATGATATTCAGTTGAATTTTGAACCGCATTAAAAGTATTTGATACACATTGTATTTACTAAAATATATATATGATATATATGTGTATTTATGTATTTTGACATAAAATTATTTATACCACTCACACACAGGAACTTCCGATGAAACCTATGCCGACGTCGCACGCGACAAAGCGCCCGGGAGAAGTACCGATGATACCGGAAGTTCCTCAGGCGGCAGAAACCGGAAGTTGCATACCCGCCGGCGAGGGTGACGTCACTGTCAACCCTAAAGCGACGCTTCAAGAGTATCTCTATTCCATAGTGTATATGCCGCACAGTATGCGAATGGTCTGTCTAACGAATCTGTTTTGTTGGATGGCTCACGTGTGTTACTCCCTCTATTTCACCGATTTCGTCGGCGAGGCCGTCTTTGGTGGAGATCCGAAGGCGAGAGCTTATTTCCCTGTGTAAAACATTACTTTCGATTTTTAGCAAATTAATTCACATATTTATATTTTCTATTGATTCACATAATCAATTTGAATTCGATTTTTTGATTTTCTATATCTTTAATTCAATAGACAATTCGATATCATACTTTATTTTCATGATTCGATTCGATTTTTAAGTTATTGAATTCGATTTAGAAATTCTTAGATTCGATTCTGAAGTTTTTTTTCAAGAGAGTATAAATATATTAGATTAAATTGACGTTATGTTATTGAATATTCTGTGTGACCACATTCTTGTATATTCTATAAAAAAGAAATGTCAATATTTATTCGAAAATCGCATCGATACTTTATTCTTCTTATATTTAAACACTAATTAGTTTAGTACAAGCACAGACAAAATAAAACAACGGCCGGCAATTGTTTCAATGTCCGAACAGCAGGAATATTACAGCAAGATTGCAGTAATATTGAATTATCGATATAGATATAGTTAAATAATATTGCTGCAATATTGTAGCAAGATGACTCGACAAATCACAAGATAATGTTACACAAATATTGCAGAATTATTGCATTACTTTCCTACATTAATATCCCAGCAATATTACGGAAATAATGTATTGTAATAGGTACATATATATCGCAAAGCAATAATGAGAAAATGTCTCAGAATTACTAAGACGCGATATTACAGAGCAATAAATATGCAATATCTTAACAATATTGCAGCAATATTAATATTTATAATTTTACTGTATTTTAATTTTTAATATTTACAACATACAAAAAAATTACTAATAATAATTAATACTGCAGCAATCTGCCTACAATATATCTGTAATATTGCTGCAATATTTCTGCGACTTTCAATATTTCTGCAAATTTCAATATCGTCGTGAAAGAAAAAATTCTATAAATTAATTTAATTCTACAGGCACCTGATGGAAGCATGCGAAGGGAATTGTACGAGTCAGGCGTTCGCTTTGGATGCTGGGGAATGTCAATGTACTCGTTATCTTGTTCCTGTTATTCGATGATCATCGAAAGACTCATTCGCCGTTTCAAGTAAGTCGTATATACAAAATTGTTGAGGAAGTTAATTGTTCTTATTAACTATAAGTAAAGTTTAAGTTTATAATCAACTTGTGTCCGTTTAACTAAGCACTAAACCCAACCCTGAATCCTCATTCAATTCTTTTGAAATTTATTACTCTGGTATTTTTGGGGTCAGTAATTACAAATCTGACTTAAGTTTTCAAAATTTAAATTGCAAAACTGAGTACGAATTTGACATTAGTGTTATGAAATCCAAAATGGCGGGTTGAATATTGCGGACGAATTTTCTAAATTGTCTAGGATTCAGCGATCCCATCAAAAACCACCGAGTAACAAGTTTCAAGCGCATCCAAGATTTGTTAACAAAAATTAGTCCGCCATATTGGATCGGCCATTTTGAATTTCATAAATACGATGTCAAATTCGTATTCAACGATGCCAAAAACTTTTGTAAACCGAATTTAAATCCGTCACTTATTGGTATATTGTTGAGACAGTTACAAAAATTTACGGGTCCCGAAGAAGGGATTAAACCGCCATTTTGTCAATAAAATTATTAAAATCATGATTTAAAAAAATTTTTAATTATCTTTTGGTATACGATTTATAGCATTAAAGAGCTGACATATTTTGTCGTAATGTCCATTTTTTTGTTCAACGAATATTATACGATAAGAGTGATAAAGACTCAATGACATTGACTCAGGTACATATTTAACAGGGCACGTCGAGTTTACATCTACGGCCTGCTGTTCTACAGCACAGGGATGTTGCTGATGGCCGTGACGAAACATAAAGTTGGCGTGATTATTTTCTCGTGGACCGCTGGCGTCATGTATTCCACTCTTTTCACTATGCCATATTTGCTGATCGCACATTACCACGCTTCGTCTACGGTATTATCAGATATCTCGATTATAACGTTTTACAATCATTTCTTAAATGATATATCATTTTATTCAGACATAAAATTTTACTTCTATTTTTGATATTTCATCGTTGCAAAAAAATAACAATTATTCAATACAAGATTTATTTTTTTTTTAAATGTTAATCGAGTGAGAAGTCATTGAGGGTGAATTTTACTCGATTTTGATAAATTAATTTCCTTCGAAAATTAAATTTTTACTTCATTATTACATTTTTTTGTCTAGTTCGCCGTTACAGCAAGTGGTGAAGCGGTGCAGAGTGATAGCATCCGAGGCTTGGGAACCGACGTTGCTATCGTCTCGTCGATGGTCTTCCTTGCCCAATTTCTCCTTTCTTGCTCTTTAGGGTCTATCGTTAGCCTGTCGGGTACTACCACAGCCGTCGTATGGGTCGCCTGCATATTGGCAGCATGTGGTGCACTTTCGGCTACCCAAATCATGTACCTCGACCTTTAATTCTTACCTATTTAATTGGCAATACTGCTTTTATCGTCAGCTGGTAACATCGGCTCTCCGATTACCCTTTCCTCCTGTTCGGGGTTGGATGTTAAAGCAGTTCGGTCGATAATATCATTTCCTATACTAAAATATTGCAATAAAAGGATCACAGCCAAACTAGATATATTTTGAAGACCAAATCTATTTTAGGGCGCTTTTACGCCTTCATACGTCAATTTACAGCGAAATCGGTTAAGAATCGGACGAGAAATCTGTCCATTTTCGAATTGCAATCAATTTTTTGTAATTCTATATAATTCGTTTCAATTCCGTTAATACTTTCAATTCCGTTAATACGATACAATACGGCATTTGAGAATAGAAGAGACTTCCACTTAATTCTAATCAATTCGAAAATGAAATTGACTCATTTAACTATAATTATTAATTCGGCGCAATACGGCCGAAAGAATTTATAAAAAGCAGAAATAATTCTTTTTAATACTTTGTTAAAATTTCGACGCGTTTCAAATCGATCCTATACGTCTGATAGAATTTCACGAAAGCAATATCCAATACGTCCGGTCGAATTATATTTTTCAATACGTCATCAACATTGTGACGCGATGCAATTCGATTCAATACGTCTGGCAGTATTTCACGTGAGCAGTAACAATTTTTTTTCAATACTTTGTCTAAGTTTGGACGCGTTGTAATTCGATCCAATGTAATTCGATCCAAATCTGATGAGAATTTCTCCGAAAGCCGTACCAATTCTTTTCAATACTTTGCCTAAAATTTCAATGCTCTTCGGTTCGATCCAATACGTTCGGGCGAATTACACAAAGCGACGATATTTACCCAGTAAACGAAAACGTATTGAAAATTAAAAATGTGAATTCATTTTCAGTCGTTTTAATTCATTTTAATTCATTTTAATTCGTTTGAATTCGTATTTTTAACTTTCAATACGTTTCCGTTTACAGGGTATTTTTAATACGTCACCAAAATTGTGACGCGTTGTAATTCAACTTAATACGTCCGGTCGAATTTCGACAAAGGAACGGTAATTCGGGCCAATATCTACTTTTCGAGAGTTTTAATTCGATCCAATGTATCCGAACGAACTTTTCTGAAGTAATAATGAATTTAATACAAAGAAGGACGGAATCCGAATTCAATTCTTCGTCCTCTATTGGACGCGAAAGTATTCCCCAGAATTGAAACGTATAAAACAAATGTTCGGTGCACGTGACAGGCATTGTTGATGTTTACATCAATTGATATATATAAGAAAACATTTAATTCAAAATTTCAAGCGAAAGCATAAATTTATTTTAAAATAATATATAATTGTCGCGGTGGTTAAGTACTATATAAACGGTTAGTCATGGCCTCCAAGGTATTATTATTGAATTTATTATCTTACTAAATATTATACATAATTGAAACGTATTCAACCCGAAAGTGGACAAATTCTGGATTCAATACTTTTTCGTTTGTTGGGTAATATATCGAGTTTCCGTTTAATTTGAATATTTCGGTTAGGAATTGACGATATCGACCGAGCTGCATTATCTTCCCATTAATATTGATTAGTTTGTCAAGTGTAAGAAAATATGAAAATGTAAGCGACTTTTTAGCATTATGTACATAATAAACCAACGTTGTTAATATGTTTGTCTTGAGGAAGAAAATTGTAATAACTATAGTGTGTTCAGTAATAACTAACAATGTTAATCTATTTTTATGATTTTCATTTTTTTTATTCACTTATTTATGTTTGCATTTGTAAATTCTAAAATAAACTACATATAAAACATTACCTTGGAGTAGTTTCGACGTTATAATAGAAACACTGACGACAAATGTATATATATAAATGAAGTATTACAGGAAACAGCTTCATTTTAATTTTAAAATTACAATATAATTTGATTTATAAACATAGAAGACTGTACTAGTAACAAATGACTTCGTTTTTAGGGGAAGTTTCTAGGATTGTTGAACCGCAAAGACTATCGATCGAGTCTATATTTAAACAAACAATAATTCAGTCGAATTTACCAATCGATAAAGTAATTTATATCGATAAATCATATCGATAAATTGCATATATTTAATAAATCGAAATTCAAAAATCAATGGGAAAATCGATTCAATAAACGAAATGGACTAATCGAGTCGAACCCAAAATTTAAAACCATGCGGAAGAGAAAACAAGAAACGAATCGATAAAATAAATATCAGATAAATAACACACGTAAATTGATTATTTTCGAAGAAATCCTGATTGGTCAACTGTTTCTACTGTTTTCAGCTGCCGTACTAATTCCAAGAAAACAATTTCCTAAATGACACTCAGAAACTGTAATTGCACCACAAATTGAATAACTGATTGTTCGTGATACTCATAAAAAATGTAAATAACCGATCCATTACGTACGTACATTACCTACGTATAACCTGTGGAAAATAAATTCTCTCGAATTCAACCAATGAACTTTGTTTTATATTTTTTCTTTTGTGTTTTATATTTTTTCTTATAATAACATAAGAAAGATTTTATCTTTCTTATATTATTATTAACAATTTTATCATTTTAGGGGTAAATTATAGGTCGTTCGTTTTCTTTCTTTTTGATTTATTTATTTTATTGGATGCAATGTACAATTATAACGTTAGAATCACATTCTTTGGACGGAATCATTGTTGAACGTCAAGACAATTCATCATTAATGCTTGAATTTCAATTGCTATCTCGTAATAAATATTATTAAGTACAATTCCCCCGAGACAAATTCAATTTTCATCAATCTCATGATCAGTAATTCAGTACAGCGACATACGTTATTTTAAAATTAATGATTATAAATTTAACGAAATTTATAAATCAGTGTGGTATATAAAGTAAATAATAATTGCAGATCAGTTTGAAGATATTTCTATCGGTATGTAAGATACTACCGAATGTCAGTAATTTCCTCGATTACCATCAGAGAGCATTGTGCAAGTTACAGCATAATTCGATAAAAATAAAAGAAAAAGATCGATAAATTGAAATATCTTTTCGATTCATCTGAAACCTCTTTAAATCGAGCAATTAACATTTGAACTTAAAAATCATGTACTCTAAAAATGCGTTCATCTTAAACAAAAAATCACTAAAGTAAATGTTTAGCGTGAACAGTCTGACATATAACGCTAAAAAGATGCATTTTGAACATTATTTAAAATATCCTACCTTATATTCATGTTTTACATGATTAGTAAATTTTCTGTGGTGCGAGTTTCATCATACCGACATAGCTTCAATTCAAGTGTCTTTTGTTTTAAACATAAGATAAAAAATCATACCTTAAAAGATTAAGTAGCTTCGCTTAAAGTTACATTCTTTCAATGTAGAACTTACCGATAAAGTCCACAGATAATCATTTATTAAAAGCTCAACAAAGTTTAATTCAAGACCGTAAATTATTGACAGCTTTATCTAGAATTTCCTTGCGTATCCTAGGATAATCGGGATTCTGCCTCAATACCTCGTTACAAACTTCAATGGCAGTCGCAAAGGACTTGCTTTTGAAGCTGCAATAGGCCAATTTGTATCCGATCGACAGCTTATACTTCCCCCCGTACTTCCAAGCTAGCCCGTATCGAAGCGCCGCTTCCTTAAAGCTCGGATCCTTTTCCGCGATAAAGCCCAGAATTTCATGAGCTCTGACGCACGTTGCGTTGTGCTGTAAAACTCGCTTCAACAGATCGTTGGCTAAATCGTACTTTCCGCTCTGCGAGTAAATTTCGGCCAGGAGTAACCAACACCTTTCCAGGTACTCGGCATCCTCGAAAGACCATGTATTTTTGCTGACGCGTTTCAAGTGATTTCTCGCCCGGTGTTGCTGCTTCAGCTGAATGTGGGCCATGGCCAATCCGAGGGCCGGACCCACGTGATCGCGAAGGGTTTCCTGACTCGCCAGCGCGGTACAGTCTGCCAAAACTCGTTCGGCATTTGATTTTTGCTTAGTGGCCAACAGCAAGAAATTGCTCAGCAATCTGTGGGTCAGCATTTCGTGGGGATTGCCTTTCGGGTTCAGCTCCTGGGAAAATGTTCGCGTCTGATTAACTTTAAGCAAGTTTCCCGCCCGTTTCGACGTTAATGGGTTAAATTGACGAATGGAGGAATGAAGTTGAAGACATGTATAAATACGATGAATAGTATACCTGAAGCAAACGCTGAGCTGTTTTCAGCGCCATCGTCCGAGAATCTTGATACTCCGCATCCTCGTCGTTGAAGGCTTCGTTTGATAGGGTAGAATCGTCGTCGGGGTCCAGGCAGATTTCGATCATATTGTAAATTGCCTGCTGACCCCATTCTTGATCTCGGCGAGCAGAATTGAAATTGCGAAGAGCCGAATTCAGTCTGCCCGTTCGCCAATCCAGAAGACCCGAGCAATAGAAGTAACCAGCTTCTTGTTTCGTACCGTCCATCGCTGCTTCGGCTCTTACAAGCCATTCCTCAAGGTCATCCATATTTCCTGCCAAGCGAAAAGACCAATTGCAAAACAAAGGTATTATGCGAACTCGAGTGTTCGTAGATGACTTGCAATTCCGAAAAATACTTACCCGTTCTCCGAGAAACTTCGATCAATCGAGCCAAAGCGGTCCAATAAGTCGGCCGTTGCAGCAAGAGTTGCCGAAAGTGATAAGCAGCAGTATCGAAATCTACTTTACGAAAAGCGAGATCTGCCATCATGACGCAAGCTGCTTCGTTGTTCGGATCGGTGTTGAGCAAAGTGGAACAAGTGTGAGTGCACCTGTCCAGATCATTCATCTACCAAAATTTTTGTAATTAATTTATACCTTTTTCCGAATAGCTTGTTCATAACACACGTTCAACAATACGAGGGCTTTTATTTTTTTACCGTAATTACGTGGTCTTTGTAGAAAACTTACCTGCATGTACAATTTTGCTAACGATAGCAATGTTTTTACGTCATTCTGTTTGTTGACCAGGGCTTCCTTATAATGAGCGGTCGCCATATCGAAATCCCGCAAGGCCGTTGCGTGTTCCGCAATGGCGTAGCAAATGTCCGCTAGAACGGATTTTTGATCCGACACGTTCGGCAACATTGAAGCACGTTGAATATACCTCACTTGATTCTCCCTCGCTTCCTTCAACGTGCCTAATGCACCCTTTATATTATCCGCTCTCTCTCGAACTTTAGCCAAAAGGAGCAATTGCTTTCCTCGCAATTCAAGAGCTTGCAAGTCATTCCCGCTTCGCCCTTCTAAAATCGATATGATTATCATTTGTTGGCCTAAGCTTGAGATTCTAAAAAATAGTAAATCGATAAACCTACCTTGTAATTCTTGAACGAGTTCAGCTTCAGCGCGGTCAAACTGCTTCATTTTCATGAACAGTTCCGCCATGTCGAGTTTTAGATCGCCGCAACGCTCCTGCTTTATACACTCTTTGTAGTAATTGATTGCTTTTACGTACTGATGAGTTCGCACTAGGGCTAGACCCATTTTTCGAGCGAGACTCTTATCGCCAGGATTGCTCGTTAACGATTGTTCGTAAGCTTCAATGGCTTTTTCCGGTTCTTGAATAGCGACGTACGCATCGCCCAACATACTGTATGTCTTCGGACCTGGGCAGTTTTCTACCAAATCTCTAAAAAGTACAAATCCTATCTTACAAAACTGTGACGAATATGACTAAAATAAGTCCACTAAACGCATAATGAGATATTGCTTTCTATGGCGCGTACCTAAAACACTTAGCGAAAGAAACTCGATCTTTCCGATGATGTAAGTAAATCTCAGCCAACTTTGTCCGTGCCTGCAGATAATAAGGCTCGTCGGAAGACACCTTTGACAAATACCCGATAGCTTTATCCACTTCTCCCATCTCCAGGCAAAGCTCTGCATTGCCCACTATCGCCCTTCCAGCTTCCGTTGTGCCAGCTAATTGGATCTTCGTATCTTCCATCAAAGCGACAGCGTCGCTAAACATCCTTAACTTGGAGTATGCGGAAATCAGCTCTAAATACAAGGTGGCCTTGTTTGAAATTGATAGCTGCGTAACTTTATCTCTTCCGGGCTTCATGCCGGATGCCTTCATCGCCGATTCAAAATGGTGGATGCATTCCTTCAGCTCGCCGTTTTCCTTCGCCACCATTCCAATAATCATGTGGTACATCGGGTCGTCCCTTACCTTAAAATTGTAGCTCAATCCGACTTCTAAGGTTTGCGAAGCGAGTTGGAACTGACCCTTCAGTACAAAAATCTGTGCCATGAGCAAATGTGCCTGGGCATTCGTCGTGTCCACGAAATCCAAGAGTTTCTGCAGTGACGCCAGTGCACCGTCGTAATCACCGATCTGCATGCGGAAGCTGCCGAGAAGCAGTAACGCGGATCCAAGACCTGGACAAGCTTCCGTTACTTTTTCCAAAATTCGTAAACAAGGAATTTTGCTTTTATCTTGAGAAGAATCGAACGTACTCTGTCCCTAGAGGAAAATATAACCTAATCGCTAACAATTTGCACTGATTGATATTGTACATAAATAAATTTTGATTTCATCGTTCTTAGACTTTTAAAATTGAATAACATGTCGGGTGTTTTTCCAAATTTAGGAAGCCTTAACCCTTTGTAAACTTGAATAACTCCACAGGGCGTGTACGTATTAAATTTTTATTTGCGATTTATATTTGTGCTGTTCTGTGGTGGACGGTAGATATATTGTTCACGTAATGGCCGCGTTAAATGGCGTAGAATTTGATGGGGGTTTCAATAATTGATCTATGGTTCCTCAAGTTGTTTTCCGAGGGACGGTCCACAAACAAGGAGAAGATGGCAGAGGAATTAAGTAGGTTATATAAGCAATTGGAATCGGTGAATACATCGATCATAGTTGTGGTCCGTGAAATTCATTGCACTTCCAGGATTCTACAATGTAATATATTGGTACCAGAGGATCTTATGATTCACTCAATCTAGTAGCGCCAGTCTTTTACAAATTGAGGAGACCAGATTACCGATCCATAAGTTAGGATTTAAATAATTAAAGTTACGGATCTGTAGGTGAATTATAGATGGAATGAAGTCAGAAGTAGTTTTTTAAAAGTAAAAAAACACCCATGACATGTAAACCCGTAAGAGTTCTTAGTGGAAATAAAACAGCGAGGTACTTTAATGTGTAAAATCTTTGTAAAACACTTGTTTTGAAGATTATTATAAAACATAGAAATAAATCAAGCGTATTATAGGAAATAAAACGTGAAAAGCTATTACCGTTAACCCAGCACTCGGTGAATGCAGCAAAAACTCGTCCACGATGTCCAAACACAAGTCCGGATTGAGCCTTTTTAAGTACTCGTACCCATAAGGTAAAGATCCACAGTTCTTCAGTAGTGCCGTCGCTGCTTCTCCTAGTCGAACAATGGCTTTGGTCGGCTCGTGCCTCGACAACTTGGCCAACATAAAAACCAATTCTGGAATCACAACGTCCGGTTTCATGCCCATCAGAAAATCGACTTGTTGTCTCGCTAAATCTTCCGCCACGTGCGATGTATCGAATAGCTGGCAATACGCCAATCCCATCAGCGCCGGAAAGGAAGATTCGTCCAGCCTTACGGTACTACGAAACCAGTGTTCTGCATCTTTGTATTTCTCCATACGCAGGCACAGATTTCCTAGCTCGGCCATAATTTCTCCGTTATGAGGATTATTCTGGGCCATCTTTTCCGTGCATTTGAACAATTCGGCTAAGACAGTTTGGTGTCTTACAGCGATGCGCGAGAAAAGCCGAACGTTATCCACCAGTAGAGCTACGTTTTTCGGTTCGGCCAATATCAAGTTCCGGAAAAATTGCTGGACGTACTTGGTGCCTTCGCTGTATTCACCGTCACGGCAAAATGAGACAACTGCTTTCGCTTTGATAGCATCCAAATTGTTACTTTCGATAGACAGAATTCGATTTGCCGTTTCCAGCACTTGTTCCCAATCTTCTAGGGTTAATTGATTGAATATTTTCTCGACCAGTGGTATTGATAACTTTGGGTAATGAACGATCAGTGTGTTCAAGATCGATGTTGCCCCGACGTTATCGCCCCTTAAAACTTTCAGTTTAGCGGATCCCATTAGCGCGTTCATGTTCTTGCTATTTTCTTTCAAGGCTACCTCAAAGTAATTTGGGGATTTCGCCAGAAAGTTCTCAGTCTCGAAAGAAAGTGCGCTCCATCCCTTAGATATTAAAACTGTAGAATCATCAGGATTCAGCTTATAGGCACGATCGGCGTATTCTTTCGCCTTGTCGTACTTTTCTAAAAGTAACAAGACTGTAGCACCAAGAGACAAAGAATAGAAAGTCGCTTTTCGACGATCTTCTCGAATCCTCGTATCAATTTGCATCACGACAGTTCTGTCTGCCGTTCCGTAAGTTTTGTGCACGAAACTTTGTATCAGTAAAGCTGATAATACTGCATCTGAATTGCCGAGTAAAAGAGAAGTTTCTTTAAGAGATTCTTTTGCATGATCTGTCAACGAGTAGGCAAGGGCTAACAGGATCCTTAAACGGTCGTGATTCGGGTACATGTCGCAAGCTTGCCTCGCGAATGACAACATCTCATTGTAGTACCGCTGCTGGCAGTACCATTGCACGACGCACTCGTATTCGACCTCATCCATTTTGAAATTTCAAAGTGCGTTTTCACCTGGTTATTTGACTGATTTAGTTATTTTAAGACTTTGGAATGAATTTGATTGAATTTGTATTTAAAAATGAAAATCCAGTGAATTTTCGTTTACTGACTCAGTGCAATTTCTAAATTAAGTGCAGTTTCCAGTGGAAAGTGCTGTAACTAATATTTCTTGAGCCATTATCACCTTAGAACATAATATACATGTTTATGTAGAATAACATATGATATCTCATTGCAATAAAAAAATGAAATAATATAATAAGGCCAAATATAGCCCTCTTTGGATTAAGGAAAACTTAAAAATATCTATAAGTTGTCCTTTTTTAAATATGCGAATATAACACAGAAATTACAGTAATAAACGTCAGGCGAAGTAACTACATTCTGCTGAATAAACATGAAACTTATTGTATACTTTTTAATTTTTATAATCTAAATTTCAATGCAGAATACGACAGTTTTCAATTATATTATACAAGAAAGAAAATTACTTTTGGTAATTGGTTCTTTTATCACAAAATCAAATAGATAATGCAAAATTGAACAAAACAAATATCGGTTATGTAATTATAGTTATTTTAATAGGTAATAATGAATTTTCATTATTTTCATAATAGAATATATCTTTAACAGTTTGCTTATGATTTGTAGAATTTGTACAAATTAAATACAACAAATTAATTTAGTAAAAAATAAAAGTTTTGCTAAAACAGGTCTCGATTAAGTATATATAATCATGATTTTAGTAAACATTCGAAAGAGACTGATTCTCAAAATATGCAACAAATTTTCATAATTGAATTAGTTTCACTATATATGAAAAGTACAGTTTTGTATAAGAAAGAGTTAAATAAATAAAGTTACAATCGGAAACTTACCAATAAATAATTTTGTTCGCCTAAATGTCAAATATGTAATCTTTTTCCTTAGCCTATCTATAAATCTTCATCAGGTACAGAGTCCACTGGGTCAGGTATCTTTGATGAATCTCCATAGTCAGTACTCCAACTTTCAGGTAAGTCCAACAAATGTTTTGGTCCTACTACCCTAGCGGCGAGTTCTGATGTTCTTTTTAGTAGATAAAACATTTGTGCATAACTGCATGTGAGATATAAGTAATAGTTGTGACGAATCGCATACTGGAATGCTGTCTGATAAGAAATATTATACTATTGGACGAAGATCAATGATGTAAAACAGATTTGTTGTACCTCGGTCAAAGTTTTCGCCAAACCTTGACCATGGTGCTCTATCGGAACATTAATAGAAAGCAAGTCCATAATCTGCCCATTGATGTTATATTTGAGTACTGCGTTATCTAAAATAAGAACAAAAGTAGAAGAACACCATTTCTCTGATTCAAATGTTATGCTTAAAATATATATGTAAACCGCTACTTGTGTCTTTTAATTTGACAAAAAATGTTTGGCGTTTCAGATTGTGTTTTACTACGTGAGAAAATCTAAGTCCCACGACTTTCTGTTTAATGGGGGAAAAAAACAATGTCCGTAACATGTAATAATATATTATTGCACTTTTGTTTATATAACTGTACACGTTATGTTCATAGGTTATTTATTTCTGTACCGATTTGACGGTTGATTGCGGTTGACATGCTTGTGTTGACATTATTTAGACAGTATCGTTGCTAAGCAACCTCATGGGCGGCCATATTGGTAGCATAATTGCATGGTTGTCGTATGTGGTAACAATCGAAAAAATTTGCTGAAAAAGTTTACAATATTAATTATAACAGAGATTATTTACAGAATAATAAAATTATGTATGATGTAAAAAAAAAGATAAATAATACGTAAAAATAGTTTTCGAATAGTTTATTTTAGAAGGATCTAGCTGATCTATAGCCGATCTAGCCACCACCAACTCACTAAGCAAAAAAAAATAACTATATGTACGCTATGTGTACATAACAGTTTATCCCTAGAGTTTCTGTAAAACTGGTAAAACCGGTGAAACCTAACCATCATAACTTTAAAATTGAAAACAAAAACGAGAAGCACGTGGATCTACGTTCTACGGATCGAAAATTGGAATACAAAGTTCGTACAGATCGTACGAAATAAGTGGAATATTTTTTCAATAATTTAGTAACACAATGGCTAAATCGTCTCTAAGTAAGTTCACATATTATTATTACTTTTATAATTTTGATATTTCTGTAGGAATATCAATAGTAAAAGATATAAACGATCGTGTAATGAATATTTTTCTAATTCTTAATTGATTACAACACTTTGTACCTCTTTCATTTTTAGATAAATCCGTGAAAAGAAATATAGCACGTAAAAAAATTCTAATCGAGAAGAAGGTCAAGGAACATGACCGTAAAGCGAAGAAGGAAAGGCAGAAAAATATAAAAAGTGAGTCTTGTTGCAGGCAAATTTACATTTTGTAAATTCATATATTTTAAATAATATAATTAATAATTAATAATTTTAAAAACTAATCGTTAATTGTTGTTTATAGAAAAACAAAATGTAATTCAATCTGCTGATAAAACCCACCTTAAAGAAGGTATATTAAAAGAGGTACAAGAATTAAAAAAACGTAAAGAAGAAGAAAAAGAAAAGGTCCGAGAAGCAAGGAAAAAAGCATTGGCCAGTGGAGGCTTAGAGAGTTTAGTGACACGAGCAGAAAATAATGATCTTAAACATGAACAAGATTTAATGGCAGTTGACCCCACCAGCAGTGCTGATTCTGGATTCGTAAAGAAACAAGATAGTTCTTTAAAAGCCTACTACAAAGAGTTTAAGAAAGTTATTGACACTGCTGATGTTATTTTGGAGGTGGTTGATGCTCGAGATCCGCTCGGTACAAGATGTAAACAAGTTGAGGAAGCAGTGTATTCGGCAAAAGGTAACAAAAGACTGGTTATCGTGTTGAATAAAGCTGATCTTATTCCCAGAGAAAATTTGAACCAATGGTTGAAATATATCAGACAAAGTCTACCAGCAGTAGCGTTCAAAGCTTCAACCCAAGATCAATCAAAACGCTTGGGAAGGAGAAAACTGGGACTCAAAAAAGAAACTATGATACAAGGCAGAACTTGTTTTGGTGCTGAATTGTTGCTTTCATTACTTGCAAATTATTGCAGAAACAACAGTGGTGCCAAGACCAGTATTCGAGTTGGAGTCGTAGGACTTCCAAATGTCGGAAAGTCTAGTATTATCAATTCTTTGAAAAGGAGTAAAGCATGCAACGTTGGAAGTACTCCAGGTAAAATGTTAAAATAAATTTTATACATCATGGTTACAAAAAAAAAGTATACCTATTTTGCATTTACCAAAGTAACTATTCGCACCATTTTGCTACTATTTTAATATTCATATACTGGCAGATTAGCTGTAGCACATTAGCTTTATATTAAATATCATTGCCATTCCTTATCGTTAATAGTGTAAATTGTTGATTTATAAACTTCGAAATTTCTTGCATATGTAAATATCAAATTCAAGAGATTTAAATCAGGTATACTTTTTTCAAGATATTTGTTCTTAGACTATCTACGTTGCTTAAATACTTTACTTATAATTATAGGTGTGACTAAAGCGATGCAAATGATTCAGTTGGATTCAAAAATTAAATTGCTTGATTCCCCTGGTATCGTTTTTGCTACTTCTGAAAATGAGTCTGAACAGAATGCAATTGCATTGAAAAATGCGGTGAAAATTGAGGCTCTCAAAGATCCATTTACTCCTGCAAGTTTAGTTTTAAAACGAATTTCGACGCATCAACTTGCGGAAATGTACAATGTACCAGAATTTTCTACTCCAGAAGAGTTTTTCGCTAGGAAAGCTGCCAGAATGGGAAAATTTAAAAAAGGTGGAATTCCAGATGCCAATGCTGCAGCTCGCAGTGTTCTTGAGGATTGGAATTCGGGAAAAATTAGGTGCGCATATATTATTCAATAAAAGTAATTAAGGAAGTATTATAATTTAATTTGATCCATGTCATAGATATTTCACTGTACCGCCAGAAGAACCCAATTGTCACTTGTCTGCTGAGATTGTTAGTCAAGTCGCTAAAGAATTTGATTTGGAAAACTTCATCAATGAAGAAAAAATGGCTTTAGAAGATTTGGACTCTCATGATAGCGTTGAACCTCCAGCCGTTTCAGTAATGGATACTGAAATTCAGGATGAAGCGGTAATGAAATAAACAGTTTATTTATATATTCATTATTTATTAATTGACACCTTTAATGGCAATTAAAACATTCTAATATTAACAAGTTGTAATTAAATTATAGAAAGTTCAAATACAAAAAGGTGAAAAAAAGAAAAAGGAAAGAAAGTCAGAAAAAGTTGAATCAAGGAAAAAGAAACTTGATCCCTTATTTGAAATCGAAGGCAATCAAAAACTGAATCAGATAAAAAAATTGATGTTTAAGAAGCAAAAGAAAGAAAAGGCAAGAAGAGGTACGTAATAAGATAAATGTTTGGCTAAATTGTGATAAGGCAAATGTCAAAAAAGAAGGGGAAAAACTACGTTGTGATTTTAGAATTTTAAAAGTTCCAAAATGATGGCAGTGTTTTTCCAGCTTTTTGACATTCCGCTTACCATCCTTAATACATGTAATTAACATAAATTATTTTTTCTTTTGCAGCAAGAGAAGCAGCACAACTCGCCGATCAATTAAGTGATATCAAATTCGATGATCTCGATGACATCGATATAAAGTAAAAGTCACTTTGGTGTAAAATAAGGGTTGCGGTATAATAACCCTTGCGTACAATTATTTTTAGTTATTGTACATAATTTTTGTAAATATAAAAAAGCATTATTTTCATTTTTTTATTGGTTCTAATTGTACTTACACCTATGAGCAGTGATTTCCTTCGATTCTCTTTTGTTTTTCATGTAATGATATCTGAAAATAATAAAGACAAAAGGAGGATCGAAGGGAAAGGATCGCTGCTGTGGGTGTACATACATTATTCGTTTTTCGTATTTTCGGCGACACCACCTGATCAATTTACAAAAGCTGGTACTGAAAATGAGCACTGTGAAAGTATTCTTATTCCCTTTTCTGAGTATTCCGCCAAATACTCGAATCTAATTCGAAACAAGCAATTATGCATAAAGTAATGGACTTAGGCATAACCAAGGGAAAGGAATACTTTCATTATTATTATTCAAAATATGCCAATCCTTAGTTCCACAATATGAACTTAAAAGACGTAACACGAAAAATTCTTATTAGAAAATTAAGGAAGTGCAAGGTGTACTTCCCAGTAAGAATGTGATCTCCATTATAGCCAACCTCTGTATACCAATTGTAAAACACACGGTAACCTTTCTACGGAATTGTTAATTACAAATCTATACGTGTAAGCCTTTAATATATGGCTAAATAACCTCATGCCTAGAGGTTGATTAAGCTAGAACAAAATAAAGAAAATGAAAAACGATTCATTCTTGTTGTCAAATAAAATACGAATAGTCTCAGAAGTTGGACCAAATACTATTTTATAAGTTTTGCAATCCTCACAGCTAAGCATCAGTAATGACTCGATAAGTCCAATTACGAATCAATCGTATCGTGCTGTAATAAAATGTAATAAATACGAGGATATTTATCATACGATTATTATGCATATAAATATATGCATACATATATCAATAGTAAGACGACAACGGAAGTAAGAGTAAATCATGCGGATAAAGTATAAATATCAAATTTTAGCTTTATTTCATACGGTTTACACATGAAGAAAAATAAAATTACACATAAAATAAAATAAAAGTCGATAATAAATCGATTGTTATATTTATGTGCGTAGGAATTGTTTCCCTATATATATAAAATATGTATGATAGATGTAATGTCTCTACGAATTGGATACATCGAATCGTAGCGGACATTCGTTGGAAAAAAAATGTCATATATTTTTCCGTACATCGTCATATATTTACAACATTAACAAAAATATTCAGACACTGGTTTTTCGGAAAAAATAATACGATATCGATCTCTGAATATTCTTGTTGAACAAACAATCTAGGACAAAAAGTTTTGTCAAACAGGTATCGAATAAAAATCAACACGCCGTCTATGCTAAAGAGAACTTTTACATGCGTTGTGTTGGTAACTAACCTCATTCTCGCTTTGTCGCAAATAAACTCTTAAATCTACCAACTTTGTGTCAATATTTGCTTTCAGTATTTTCATAGTTGAACAGTTTAAAAATAGTTCATTACGAAATAACGTCTCTATTTGAACTACCGCAGAAATACTCTTCCAAACTAGAAAAATAAACTACGCAGATAAAAAATATTATAGTGAGGTTTGTCTAAAAAATTCTTAGGACTAAAGATTTGTCTATAGCATGTCGCTTTCAAGGCGCTTTGATTATGTACATTCGAGATAGGATTTACATATCACAGCCGCAAAAGTAATTTCAGAATTTGTGCCCACAGTATTTGCAAGCTTCGGCCGTACTGAAACATATCACGCGCTTCGTAAAAAACCGAGATGACATTTTTAAAACTTTTCCACATTTGAGCCAGTTGGAATACAGCTCAATAAAAATATAACTATATATATTTGCAAGTAACTAATATTTTTCTATTAAAAATTAGCTATAACGTAAATTAAATAACTTTGCTTAATTCGAAAGCCAGTTTCATTTTATGGTAATCGTGTTTGTATGAGCATATCAAACATAAACTCTAATCTTAGAGTGTCAATCTTGACACGGTAGCCAAAGATAAACGAAACCCATACGATTCTTTCAGTGCGAACAGTGGCCGACATTTTTCATCTATACGTTCTAATCGTCGGGTCATCGATTAAGCCGTAAAGTATAAAGATGTAGATGATACACGTAACGAAGACGCGTTTAATAACAAGGAGGTTTCGCGCGACAGTCGTAAGTATCATTTCGTAACGGCGACACACGATTTGACCTTGTCAAATTTTTTCGCTGCTCTCCACTGGTGGAGAGTTGATTTGCAGCGGTACAGAAAACAACTCCTCCCAAGGTGGACGAATCGAATCGATAACAGCATCCGCCGCAATTGCTGACACAAATTCTAGAATCCAATTGACCTCCACGCCAGCAACTTCGTCAAGGAAATTCAGATTCAGGCTCGTGCCAACAAAGTCCTAAAATTCAATTAATGTCAGTGTCAGATTGTCAGTACATCATGGTTATATTATATGAAACCAAAATATTTATGATGGAGTCAAATGTATCCAATACATTAAATAAGACAAAATTTACACTCACAACTTCAATAAGATTGCTCATTCCTTGTTCAGTGACTATCTCTGGTATTTGATCATTCTCTGGCAATAGCCATTGGAGTTTATCGTCAATCACTATCATCGCTGATGAAGTGACGATCAAACCGGAAAGTTTAAGCTTAGTGGTTTGGTTAGAGGATTTAAAAACTGCAGAAGAAAAGAATGCGAGGAGTCGTACAGCATCTCCATCTTTGTGATACTTTGACAATTTAAGCACATTCTTAATCAATTCATTGCAGTGTTGCGGAACTGAACATTCCACTTCGCAGCTTGCTGGCATTGGTGAATCTGGGAACATAAATAATTTAATTATCATTACATTTCTTCTTCAATTTTCTGTACGTTCATCGATATGTTCATTTACTCATTTTAATTACACACCTGTCAAATAAAATAAGAAATTTGTTGTCCGTTGAAAATCTTGCAGGATGCACAAAACAGTAGTGTTGCTGGATTTGTCTCCTAATTTGCTCGGTTGTTGCAGTTCAACTGCGACACCCTGCTTAAAAGGCAATGGAGTAAAAGACCGTAGTCTATCTATCGTCCAACTAGAATCTTTGTGCAGCCACCTCTGCGGATCTTCTCTGTTTCGTAAAAATTAAAATTTTAAATACCATACTGAAGATGTTGATCATAAAATGTTATTACGATAAATATAACTGCTTGAGACATTACCCTTCAGGACCACTGATTCTCAAGATATAGACTTTAGCTGTGGACAATATTAAACACCCTGGAAATGGATCTGGTGAATTTTGTGTCAGAATTTCTGCCTGCAAAACAAGTTGCCCTATTAGATAAAATTAATTAACGAAATACTTATTAAAATGATAAATATTTACTCGAAGCAGTAGCGCCAGTTCTTCGTGTTCGTGTTCAAAAACATTTAGGATTATATGCAATTTGATTCTGTGGTCGACGCTACTGAAATCTTTGTACGAATATTGAATATTGCTCTGCACAAACTCTAATACTTCCTCAGGTTTAGATGTTACATCCTTTGAAGTTCCAATTTTCATGCTTTGTAGTAATCCTGTAGCAACAAAAAAGTGTTAGAAGCCACAAGGGATTTCAAAGGTTCAAATAATTATTGTTTATTGGTTAGTAAGTAATCCAACAAATAAAAACAAATATACACAAAAAAAAACGAGTAGAAATTCCGCCCATCCTCCCTAGTATATACATAATGTGTATCTGACCTCCCAACATCGATGATAGGTTTGTTGTAGCTGCAGTGTAACCCGTTTCTTTTTCCGTCGTTTCTTCTTTAATTTTTTCCGTTTCGCTTAAATGTTTACTGATAGACATTTCGCCGTTATCCATCAACTTGGCAGCTTTGTTTTCGTAAGCGGTGCACACACTATCCGTCAAAGAACCTGTAAGTCCACGGACAAACATGAAATGGTTAGCTACGATATTATAATTAAAAAAGTATAAATGTTAAAAAATCTATACCATGTGGTCCATGTCAAATGCGCATTACGTTTATCTTTTAATAGAAAATTTTATTGCCAAATGTTTTTTTTTTTGTGTACAGTTACAACTGTACATGTTAAAGTATATAATTGTAAAATATAGAATAAAGCCGAAATATCGCAAAAGGACCACCTGGTATTGATGTGATTATGCTGCGATATATGATATTATTAGATCTACTGTATTTATGTAATAATTAAGCAGCAAGATTCAGACCTGAAGAGCTACTCTCTGTTAAACCCGCCATAACTTGAGCAGTATCAGGGATTGTTAAAAGCGAAGGAACAGCTGCAATACGTCTCTCTTCTGACGATCGCTTCCTGCTTGGTGTCGAATTCGACCTAATATAAATGCGCATAAAAAAAGGAATGAATCGACAAATTAAAAGCTGCTCAACATGAAATATACAATTACTGTATCCACAATTTTAAAAGTACAAAAAAAGCTTGAGACACTTTAAAGTGATAATCATTATATTATTAGACAGCATATGTTATCGATGATTTTTATGAAATAATTTATAAAGTAATAAAATTAATAACAGCATGAACTCTTAAGGAAAGTCGATCAGCTTTGGGAAATAGAAACCCGAAGACTTGATTAAATTACTTCAAAGCTTGCTACAAACCTTGATCCGTCGTCGAGTACTTCAATGCTACTTTGACTTGGATTGCTAAGAATTTCGATATCACTCTCGTACTTTCTTGCGAGTGTACTGGTTGATGGTGTCGATTCTCGAGATTCCTCAAGGCTGGTTGCTGAACCTAATAAGTGTATAAAATGAAAGCAAATTGAACATCAGCATCAATTGGAAATTCAAGATAAAATATGGAATAAAGATCATTTATTTATCAAGACGTTATATTCTCAATTTGTAACTTTTTAATAACTTCATTATTAGTATGAAATCGAGTAACAGTGTAAAAAATTAGATGCATCCAATGAAAATCAATCGTGCCGGATACTCTTCAAAAAATTAAATAGAAATATTACATGCAAAGCATTATTTATTCGTTCAAAATTATTATAAAGATATTTCGTGCCGAATATTAGTGCATTTAAGAAAGATAGTTCATTCCATACCATATTTGAGTGCATTTTTAAATCAATCGTCAATGTACGTTCAAGTAATTTTAAAGTCCAAATTTCCTCTTAATAAATACAATATATATATATATATATATAGATATATTTAAAGTAATATATATGTGTGTATGTAGAAATCAATTTTTTTATTGATAAGTGCAAAGTACCGACTATACTCTAATTTAACAAAGTATGCCATACGATGAAAATATCGTGACTAAAGCTTACAGCAGTTTTGAGCTTGGGAGTGAGAGTCGGAGTGCACTGGAGAAGTGATGAATTTCACGCCACCCTCAATTCGACCTGCACCGGGATTAGTTTTGTTAATTTCCCAAGAAAACTCTCGCAAATTGACGAGTCTTCTTCGTCAATGTTAAAAAAAAAAAGTGATAATGGAAAAACGAAGCAAAATTGTCATCTTTCCAATTAAAACTTTCCATTCGGTATAACTTATATGCTACATGCTGCATATTAGAGAAACTCGATAAAAAAGTCAAATCGTTAACTGCTCAAAGCTGCAAGATTAGCGATTTATTTGTAGTTTTCTACCTTTTAAATCATTAGGCATGCTGGAGAGTCGGTTCGATACTCACCGATACTCGAATGAGACTCGGAGTGCTGCAACGGATTCTCAATAATAGCTTCTACGATATGTTGCTCTGGCTTTTTATCCATTACTTTTTCTGCCATGGGCGATGACAATTCATCGGTTTGTATTACCAATGTACTTTTGCACGTCGGACATCTCAATGGAGCTGAACCTAAAATTGATCAAGTTATTTTGTGGACACAACTTAATCTATAATATTTTTCACTTTTACATTTATGTCCTTGTAATGTGAATTCTTTCACTAATTACTTTCTCAGATGTACAGTACTTTTTTTAAATATTACACACCTGATAATGCCATAGATGATGTTATTGAATAATCATCGTCTTGAGAAAAGTGTGTCGAACATTTCATACACTTAAAAACTTTCAATACTATTAGCTGAGATGTCACTGAATCATTTAACGTCTGTACTATTCTCTAAAATAATAAAAGTGAATTAAAGTAGTATTATGTTTATTTTTATTATTATTGAAAGAATCGTTCTCTAAATGTTACCTTAGCATCATCAAGATTTACTAAATAAGTCCTGGAATTTCGATCCTTTCTCGTAGTATCAAATATGATGTCAACTGTCGTAGGTGTACCTCGTCCCAAAACACAGGAAACAATAGTATTTGAAGCCCAACAGAATTTCGTTTTACCCGTCATATAATCTTTCTCTTTAACATCCCTGCAAAACATTAATTTTTATTCAATACGCAGGTAAAGTGATATGAAAAATCTATTTATAAAATTTGATAATTACTCTGGAGTCAATATTAAAAAGACGTCTTCCATTTCGTTCGAGCCTAGCTTTTTTTTCTGGACCAAATACAAATCTCCTACTTCTACAAAATGGAAATATTTCATCAAATTATATAGTACAGTAAAAAATAGTAAAAATTAAATAACTAATCTAACGAGCGAGTTTAATTTTTCTGACCTTCTTCTGGGTCGTACACAGTTTCGATTGACGACTTAAATGTTTCTTTGGTGTCAGTTCTTATATCTATACTTTCTTCTCGAGGTGTCGATTCCGGCTGTTCTTCTATCTTTTCAATATCCGAAGATTCCATTAATTCTTCGCCAGCATTATTTTTATCAGCAACTTCATTTTCTGTTAATTCATCAGAGAACATCGGAGATATGGATGTGTGTGATGTTTCAATTGGCTTTTTAATACCCATAATATTTTGAACGAATGTGCCTGCATGGCTGCTCAACCAGTTGTCTTCGCCGAATTTCGCTCGTAGCTCCAAAATCTGCCTTTTTGTTTCTAGGTGATCCACCGATGGTTCTGCAATTTAAAAATTTTATAATAGTTAATAAGTCTCTATTTTCTTTCCTTTTGTATTTTATATCATTATATTAACCTAAATAAGAACTGGAAAGTGAACTAAGCTTTGCTTTTTCTTTTTCATGGTCCTCTTCATCAATGATGGCTTCTCTGACATTTCTTTTCCTTTTCGTCTTCGTAGTATTACTACTGTCTACACTTTCCAACAAGTCGAGACTTTCACTCTTCGTCATGATATCGCTATAGACCGAATTGTCGATTGAAACAGATAAACGATCGGAGTTTAGAGAACAAGAGAGCGACGTCAAATCATCCCTCGATCTACATCGCATCGATCGCATTGAGAAAACACGATTTTCAGAAACGTACAGCTTTTCGGCTTTATTAAGTGGTAAATTGTCTAAAACAAACTGAATAAAATTTTTATTTTATGGCGTTTTTGCAAAAAGTAGAGAAGCTGCATTCAAGAAATATATTACTTGATTTTTAATATATAAGTTATTTTATAATTTTGTTTCAGCAAAAGTTCTCTCCGTATCTCAAAAACTAATTTCGAGATTAAAATAACAATAAAATTGAGAGATGCTTAAAGACTGCTACTTTATGCGATATTATTTCGATAAAAATGATTGCATGGTAAAATACACATGAGATGAGTTTTTTAATGCCTGATGTAGGAAATCGTACATTGTAACTCGCAGCCAATAACAATGAAACTTAACAAATAAAATAAAATATAAATATTGCAAAATTTTTAAATATTTAAAATGTAGTATATATAAATTACCTTTGTATTACTTAAGGCAGGATGTAAGTGCTTAATCGAATGCAGTCTATGGCGAGGATGATATGATAAAGGATTTCCTTCGAGAGAAATCCAAACAACAGCCAGCATTGTTTCTAAAGGCCACAAGACTACATGATCGGTTAGGCAGTTGAATGATAAATCCAATTCTGTAAGACATTCGAGGGCATGCACTCCTGCAAAAAAACATCGTAAGTAATTTTGGCAGGAATATTAATTTGATAAAATATATTAGTCGGCAATTAATACTTTTAGATCAAAACCAACAACAAGAAATGATGTAGCTGGTTCTCTACTTATGTAAAATCTTTGATGAATGAATAAATATAAAAATGTATTAAGATCATTTTACCATTGATATTTTCGAGGTAATTATTCTTGAGTATCAACTTCCGTAACTTTTGCAATGCAGATCGGTGGAAAGTAGGTACTGCTTCCAATTTGTTGTATCCTAAATTGACGTATTTAAGATTTGGTAGAAACTCCAGTTCATTTGCTTGTTCTATAAGGTTATGACTAAGATCTATAGTATGCAACCAAGGAACGTATTCTAATGAATCATCAAGACGAGTGAGTGCATTATAAGGTAATGAAAGTTGACATAAGGAGGTCCAAACAAAAGCAACGCCAGCATCGCCACCGCATGCAGCTAGAAGGTTGGAGATCTGCCCTACTCCACGACCTCCTGAACAGACAATGCACTCTAGCTGTCCTCGGATACCTTGAATTCCTTTAATAGAATCGACACCCACTTTCTGAAGTTCTAAATAGCGTAAGCATCTAAATTTTGTTATATCGACGCAAGTCTTTTGTTCATCAGCTGAACTTTTGATCTTCAAACTGACAGTCTTTTGCACAAAGTCATGTAGAAATTTTACGTCACGAAAGACGTCATTTCTTGAACTGTGGCACACCTGAAATGAGGATTCAATATCATCAGTCTCATTAACGACAACAGAGAACGCCACATTTAGGTCGTTGAGAAGGGCAGTTGACAGTGAGAGCTTGCTGGAAGCACTGAGCACCTTGTCTCCGCTATCTCGCAAGAGATGAGCAAGCTCAACGATTTCTCGTATCCTGATGTCCGTCGAGGCATTATTGGTATTGATTTTTGACATGTCGACTCAATGAAAGTTCATTGTCTTTTACCAGCTCTAAATCTGCAAGTTAATTGTCATAGGTTGTGAAAAGCTGTTGCCACAGTGTGGAGCTTGATGTAAAATTACAAACATAAGGATAAACGTGGGGATTCTGAACTATCATAAACAATTTAGAAAAAATTAAATGTTTATCAAAACATAAGTAAAAATATATACTCATTATTTATTTTGTTTCTGACTTATGTAAGGGGTAAGGTAACCTCATAAAACCAATAAATTAGTGTTTACAGTCATACCTACTGCGTTTTGTACAATGAAAAACTCAACTGTCAACCGTGTCTTTTGCGATAATTCATTATTGCAATCACGCCTCTTTGTGTTTTTATTTTCAGTGTCAATTGACAAACTGCGTATTATGTACTTATTAGTTGTGCCAACAGCTGATTCTTGTGTTCTGTCACTTTTTTGTCTCATCATATATATGCAAGCTTGCAAGTAGCCCGCTATGCTATAGGTCGATAATCGACTGTGTCGGTCGATTCGGACGAATCGGAGAGCATTCTCGATTGAACCATCGCCTTGTTTGCAATTGTGTTTTTTAACCGCAGTCCAAATGAGTCCAAAAGGGTGTATACATATGATATATGTAATTGATGTTGTTCAATGTTGTTTATTGAACCTTCAAATCTAAAAAACAACAAAAATAATGATTGTCAAGATTGAATAAAAAAAATAATCGTCGAAAAAATTGATTGTTTGAGTTAGACTTTGAAAATTCAGCGAGTGCTATGTACGTATTTTAGTTTTTATATTATATATTTTATTACATTTCTTCAGATTGACAGGCGTAAGAGCAAAATTTAAAAGCTTCATTTATATTTCAACTTTTGTAGGACATATCTTATTTTGAAGAGATATATAACAATAAGTAATAATATTGGTAAAAAATATACATATATATAATTAATAATGTGACACTTTGTATTTTTTGTTTATATAAATTAATGAAGAGCTGCATAGTGGATTAATTTTACATAAATTCTTTGAATTAACTTTATTACAAACAAAACAAACAAAAAATCAAGAAATAATACATATATATACATATAAAGGAATCCATAGTGAGAAGCTATATATAACGGCAAAGGGTGTGGTAAACATTTTCCTTTTAATGTGTTGTATAATATTAAAACATAGCAATAAATGTTGTGATAAAAAAGTACAAAAGTAACAATAATTGCTAGAAATTGCAATAAAAATTGCAAAGGATTTTAAAGGGATAAAAAAGTGTACGTAAATATTCAATCATTTTTTTTTTACTTTATCTATATATATTTAAATCTTTAGAATTATATTCATAAATTATAAAATTAGAACGATACATTTTTTGAAAGGTTTATATTTATTATGTATCACTGCAACAAACTCAAATGCAGTTTTGTTTTTTAATGTCCAATTTACAATCTAGAATTTAAATTCATACTATTAGCACATCCATGTTTTCCACATTTATTTTAGTAAAAATATTGAAATTAACAGTTAGTTTTGCTTTTTCAGTTTTTGGCCAACTATAACAACTGAATAAGTTTTTAAAATGAATCCAAAAAACAAAACTCATCAGATCATTTCGATGAAGAAAAATATCACGGCAATTACCTTCAACGATACTTAAATGTATAATTATAGGATAGTGCTTGAAAAATATCTGCAAAAAAAATAATGTAACTATAAAATGTCTTTCTTTAATAATAACATTCATATTGGTAAAGTCTATCATAATATACCACATAATAATAATATATTTCTTATTTTTTTGTGTAATTACTAATAACTTAAAATAATATTAAATCATTTCATTTAATGGTACAGGTTACAGAAGCAGAGCATCTCAGATGATACTGTTGAATCGAAAGTTGATGATGTTGAAGAAAAATAAGATTCGTGACAAAATAGCTTTAATCGTAACGTTGTGATCCATCAATATGTCAGACTTCGAACCTCCACCTGCTCTTCTGGTGGCTTTTATACTCGCCCTAATTTGTGTGCGATGTTGGTATGAGCATTATAGTGCACGTCAAAAGGCCCAAATAGCTGAGTTTAAAATCCTACAGCCATTAAATATCGAAGCATTTAGTAAAAACAGACTCTCCACTGAGGGCATACTGAACATTCGTACTACTCACACACACTGGATATCATCAGGTATCCATCGATTCGACAAGTTTCGACCACAACGCTTAAATTTAGTATCTAATGAAACAGCGCGTCGTCTTGCCAAAAGTTTAATTGATGATTTACCTAACATTGGAGACTGGTTGGAATCTCGAGAATCGAACGAATATTTTAATGATAGTGGTTTTTGTGCATTCGAACGGACATTGGACATAGTACCTAAAGAAAATCACAAATTCGAAGGTCAACTAATGATAATTTATGAAGCTATGGCGCGGTATTTCACGTCAAAAGGATATCGACACGAGGAGTTGACCTGGGATGAAGTCGAACGTCAATTGATCGCTCGCGAAGCTGCAGGTTTTTTGGAAGTCTCACGTTGCGAACTGGAGGATTTCCTAGCGAGACCGAATTGGCGAGAGATTGTCGACGAAGTTCGGCAATTACTTCGAAATAATACGCCGAACGATTGTATTTTCAGAACAATCGTGAGAAAAGAAAAGAAACGGGTGTTTTACGGGTATCCAGATTTTAAGCTAATCAGTTACTTACCGCTAGCAGCTAGAATATTAGAATTTAAGTTATTTGGCAGGCTGTACGAATTGACGAAGCCAAAATATTGCCATTTTGGTATTGGTGGACTAGGTTTACACGATGTGGGAATGCGATTGAGAGAAGTTTGGAAAGGAAAAGGTGTATGTTCGCACATTGCAGATTTTGATGCAAAGATTTCTGTGTTTATCTTATCCCTGGAAAATTATTTTATACAAATGTTAGGAGGCGGTACAGATTGTGAATTGATGTATCGAATTTACGCATATCCCTGCATTTTGATACCAGGCTCGAAATACTGGGTCGATAACCACTGTCATTTGATAATAGGAGAAGGTCAAAGGATGAATGGAACCAATGTGGTACATTCAATGGGTACTATTACGCGATTGGCAATCGCGATTTTGCAAATGGCTCTGGGTGGTAACGAGAAATGTAATGGTGAAACCCTGGCTCAGTTTACCATTGACACTCTTGAACAAAAGACTGGTTATGCTGGTGTGATCTTTGGTGGTGAAGAGTGCGTAACTGCAAAAGATGAGTTAATAGAAAAATACTCTAAAACTGGTCACATTCTAGATGAATTGGGTATGCAACGAGAATATGTACCAACGGTTTTACCAAAGAATTCACCAACAAACATAGTAGGGTTTGAATTTAGGTACAATCCTTACCAAAAAGTTACATACTGCGATAAAGATACTGACCGAGTGGTTGAAATATATCAGTCGCTAATTAATGAATCAGAGTTTGGAGGTATAACTGTGATAAATCTAGAGGATGACAAGAAAGATACAGACCCAGTATTAAAATGTATTCCTGCTTATCTTCCCTCAATAGTAGCTCATAATGTGGAAGATGTTGAGTTTCTTAGTCATCGCTATGAAAAAGTAATGTATTATGATTTTGTTGCTGAAGAAGTTGTTACCAGGTACCAACCGATTCGCGATATTGTTGATATTGTTGCTGAGACTCTGGTTTGGTTGGGGTGTGAGTTAGAAGGAATGTCAGAAGGGGACTGGCTCTGCGATAAAGGTATTAAATTACTTGTAAACTATCACCATATGAAAACAGTTCGGAATTTGGCACTCGCTTACAGTCTAATGACCGAAAAGAAAAAATCATTAAACCATGTAATCAGTTGGAGCGAACAAAATAGTTTGCAACGACTTCGGATACTTTGGACATTTTTATACTCTATTATTGTTGGCCATGATCCGCAGCTCGATCCATTCGCGCCGCCGTCGCAATATATCGAGATAAATTTTAACTATTTATTAGCCATGTGCAATGATACCTTATTTGGTGCCACAGCATATCCGCCTGAAACGGATAATTTCAAAATTTGGAAGTTCGAGCACATTGAGTTCCTTAATAAATGCTCCGAAACTGCCTATGATAAAGGATGCTTTCAAAAAAAACGAGAGCGTTGGCGTAATCATTTACTCATTCAACTTGATGTACGATCAGCGAATCTTCCAGCTGTAAATGAAGATGAAATAATATTAAAGAAAAGGAAATGTAGACGTAACAGTATATAAATGTGGACCAAAATGGAAATTTGGATATTTACTTTGATGTCATCTTTGTGAAAGAAAAAAGGGAAGAAAAGAAAAGAAAAAAACGTGAGGTAATCGCAATTAATATAAAAGTGCGGAATTTTAAACTTTTGTAAATGTTTTTATACTTTAGGTAACAGACTTATAAATTTAAGATTTTATAAAAAAAAAAAGAGTTTTTTAACGTATTTTTGCTTGTTTATTACGAATATGATAATAAAAATTGGCGGTCAATTTTGAAGCTATATATATCTTGAAAAAACATTTTTTTTTTTAGTCTTTCTGCATTTATTTTGAAAAATACTAAGATGACGAAAAAATGTTTCCAATAAAAACCGTACAACATAAAATTCACTACAAAAAAAAGTTTATACCTTTTTTCGTAGTATTAACGGTATAAACCGTCCGCGCCGAAACGTACTGCTTCGATTATATGCACATATTACTTATTTGCGAGCGTGTGTGTACATATATTTATTTATTGTGCATTTTAAATAAGATATTTATTTTATACATCGGGTTTTTCTGAACTTAGTGTATATATATTTGTTATTGCGAAATAAATAATATATAACATATTGGTACTGCAAATTTGGTGTATTACAATATATATTATTTATAAGGCTACTTTTTACTTATATTTATTTGAACATTTCTTTTAATAATCATTTATTACATACCCCTATATATATATTATGTGCAATATAGGTATAGAATTATACATGGGTGCACTATACACAAAAAATTTCACAACCGAACAGTTAATATTATTTGCTTCGAGGAGTCTAATTTACCAACAATATACCAGACTATCATTAATACATAATTTTTCTTTTTCTAAATAACTCAATTCTTATATGTATGAAAGTGCAAAAAACGAATTAAAATGGATTCAAGTGGATTAAAGTGGATGGAAATGAATCAACTTTTTTGTATCTCTTTTTTTTTACAAGAATACTTTTTTTTTCATTTAAATTGTTTATTGGATCGTTTATCACCCAATACTATTATTTGTAATACGTAAATATACATATATCTATAGTACCATTTTCACCCCCATCAGCTGCGCATTTCGACCTTTTACAGCACAAGTTTCAGGATTTTTCCTTGGCTATTCAACGGCGACCTTCACCATGTCCTTGACCATAGCTTCAAGGCCATTCCGAGGTCAAAGTCATTTTCTTAATTGGGAACCCGAATTTTTCATTGCGGATTTGGAAAGAGCAGAAAATTTCACGTTCAAATAAACCCTTGACCACGCCCTTGACCATGACCTTCAAGGTCATTCCGAGGTCAAAGTTGTTTTTTTAAATGGGAACCCTTATTTTTTTGTGGACTTGGAAAGAGCGGAATATTTTACGTCCGAAATTATAGTTTATTATAATATTATTGCTAAAGTACCCTTCAGAAGGTCAAATGTTCAAAGTTGTCAAATATTGTCAAATGTTCAAAGTTGTCAAATATTGTCAAATATTTGACAATGTATCATCCTAAAACTGTTTTCCAGCTTTATGTTTATGGTCGAACAAATATTTCAGTAGACGTTATTGGTGCCGACGACCTTGGCCATTTTGACCTTGAGGTCAACGTTCAAGGTCATTTGAAGATCAAACCGGTTTTTTAAAATGGAAAACTTTACTTTTGTCGTAAATCTTACATTTTTACTAATTTGTCGTTTGATTGAATGTACTGAAAAGGCCCAAAATTATACTTGCAAGGTGGTCCTGGAAGGTGAAATGGGAGCAGGTGGGAATGGCGGAGGGTGAATCATCCCATATAACCAAATTTTATGTACTCTTGATTAGAAAGACTAAGTGAAACTTTGTAAATTCCTAAATAAATTAAATTTATGTTTAAATATGCCAAGCTTTGAATAATCCGGTCAATCTAGATATTCAAAAATACATAAATTTACATACAGCTGAAAATGAGTGAAACAGTTCAAAATATAATTAAAAATAACATTTCAAAATTCCGAATCATTCCGGTCCTCGGAAAAAAAAAATTAGATGAGGTCAAAGGTCAGAAGAAGGTAAAAAAAAAAGACTTTTTCGCGATTTTCACCAAAATCGTAAAATTTTATCGTAAAATTACCTCAGTCAAAGCTTGTAGATCGTTAAATTTTCTATAAAAAAAGGTATCAATACTTTTTTTCCTAAGAGACACCATATTTCTGAGATACAACGATTCAAAAAGTTGTAATCGTCATAATATGCACACATTTCCACGCCACCTCGGAGGTAGTAGTGTACTTACCGTGTTTTTTTTATCGTGGTTTCCCCAGTAGGCCTATTCCACAGGTCTATTATGATTTTGTTTAATTTGAAACTATTGATGCATACAGCTATTAGCAAAGGGTTGGAAATGATAAAAGAGGCGTAAATTAAGTACGGAAATTTATTCATCTGATTAATATCCTTCAAATACTTCTTCTTGAACGCTTCTACTTCTTCTACTTTTACATTCTGAGTATAATCAAATTGCGTCAATAAGGATGTATCGCATGTCTCCTCGTTGGTATGAAATGAATTTGGTGATTCAACATTAGAACACGACTGGCCTAACTGTAATTTTGACTTAAAAGATCTTGGTCGAACAGCAGTCATAATACAATGGCAAATATTTATGCATTTTAATTTTAAATAATCTAAATTTGATCGTTTATTCTTTAAAATCACCCGTTTCATAAAATATGTCAACGACTCTGGGATTTCATTGTTTAAATCGTCAAACATGCGACCTGGTGGAGAGTAGTTGGAATTATGAATCACTGCGGATTGTATATCTTCGCGAATGATAGCTGATGCAGCTGCTTCTAGGATTCTGAATCGTTCTTCTTTTTTATCCATTTTTTTCCTTTCATACCAGGCTTGATTTAAAATATCATGATTATTGTCTCTGAAGCATATAATAAATGTCGATGCTCCCGATTTTTCAGTGATAATGAGTTTATCCCCATACTTAAGTTTCAGTCGTATCTTCTGTTATCTAGAGTTGTAGTTTTGCAAACATCGCTTAGCTCTTTTAAAGTGAACATACATTATTGCTATTTTCTATGTAAGCGAATATTTTCTCCATTGCCAGATTCGTAGTTTCGTCTTTAGGACGACCGACTTTAGCCCCAGTGGAAGGTTTCAAGAAGGAAATATAACAATCTTTATGGTATTTAGCTTCAGCAGCAACTAAATCGCATTCAAATTCGATTCGCGCAGGAACAGCTTCTGCTGTAGCATCGGAACGAGTCCGAGCTACTTCCAGAATAGAATTTTTGAATTGGAGTTTTTGCAATTACAGTTTTTGCAATAACACGGCTCATTTTAAACCTATATTAATAACGAATGAGGGCGTATTTCAAAGATTTTTTCAAGCCCAACAATTCCTCTTTGAGAGCATATTATCTGAGATGAATATTTCGCTAGTTATGTCCTCATAAAGGGAAAAAATTGCCTTTTTTGCGGTTTTTCGCGTCTAACTCATTTCCGTAAATAGCTAGCGAAATAGCATATAAACAAAGTTGTAGAGCTTGAAAAGATGAAGAATTTGCACCCTTTCACATTTCGTTTCGATAAAAATTGAGTCCGTGGGGAGACGTTAAATCTCAGAAAATTAGTGAAAAACCGCAAAAATGTAATTTTTTCCCTTTATGAGGCCATAACTAGCGAAATATTCATCTCATATAATATGCTCTTAAAGAGGAATTGTTGGGCTTGAAAAAATCTTTGGAATGCGCCCTCACTCGTTAATACAGGTTTAAAATGAGCCGAGTTATTATACAAAAACAGTAATTATTTTTTTCCAAACTTGAAATTTCATCCGCCAGTTCTGGGCAGTGTTCCCAGTTTAGGGTGATTTTGGATGATAGTGGTGGAACTTTTACCTATTCTAATCCTTCTCCCACTATCGTCGAAAATCTCCCTAAACTGGTAACAATGGTTCTGGGACACCCTGTATAATTATGCATATATGACGATTACAATTTTTTGAATTGTTGTATCTCAGAAACGGTGGCTCTTAGAAAAAAAAGTATTGATACCTTTTTTATAGAAAATTTAATGATGTACAATTTTTGTCTGAGGTAATTTTACGATAAAATTAACGTTTTAGTGAAAATTGCGAAAAAGTAATTTTTTCACCTTTTTTTGACTTTTACCTCATGTAAATTTTTTTCCGGAATGATTCGGGATGATTCTGAATTTTGAAATTTTATTTTTAATTATGTTTTGAACTATGTTACTCATTTTCAGCTGTATGTAAATTTACGTACCTTCATATACTCATTTTTTTGGTCTATAATTTGACCAATTTGACCGTACTATATAGAATTAATTAATAGTGCAATATTGCCCAATTAGTCAATATTGTTTCTTTTATGTAACGAAGGCATATAAAAACCCCTTTTTTGTGCATGTGTTATTATGTCAACAAATATTTCCCGTATGCAATTCAATTAATTAAAGAATTCATGCTTTATACCTCATCATCTGTATTCGTATATATTTTTGGAGCATTTCCGAGGGGTATACTCAATAGTGCTAATTTAGCTATCATAGGCGGCGCGGAGGCGCTTCGACTGACCCTTGACCCCTAACCCCCCTAACATAACGAATAAAAATTTGTTGGTTGTATTAAATATAAATAATTATATGTATATATTACATATATACACTCTTAATCTTATCCATCTTAACAAATTTGTTGAATGTGGTTGAACAATTTGACTACATAATTGGATATTCCTGGATTGAAATTTGAGGTTAGTAGATACATATATAAACAAACTCTTTTTAAAAATTCTCTAAACTAAGAAACGGTATTGAAATATAGTTGTTAAAAGATATTAATTAGGATAGTAAGATTATAAAAATGGTTTCAGAAACATAAAGTAAATTCAAAATGGCTTCATCATCAATAACTAACGATACGTCATCGTTTGAAAAAGAAAAGAAGAGAATAATTCAACTGCTTGTAAAAGGAAACTCCAGCTCGTTCAATTCTGAATTTACTTCAAAAAATGCTGACACTTCAACGCTGATAAGGAATCGTGGTAACGAAAAATATACCAGATGCAATCACAATTCAATTGTACATGAAGATATTTTGATTTCTTACTGCATGAGTGTAGCAACAGCTCCAAATGACTCTGAAGAACTTGCCCTCGCTTATGGCAATCGTTCAGCAATTTTATCTCACATAGGTAAATATAATGAGAGTCTTGAAGATATTAACCGAGCACTGGAATTAAAATATCCAGATCACTTAAAAGCGAAAATTTTTCATCGCAAAGCTAAATGTTATGCGGCGTTAAAAAATTCTGAGTATGGAAACGTTTGTAAAGAAGCCAAAAGTTGGTTGGAAAAATCAAACATGGACGAAAAGGCCAAAAAGAATTTTCTACACTCCCTGGACGATAGAAAATTTGTAAAAAGTGATCCTTCTATAGTGACGCAAGTAGAATTCCCAGAAATACCAATGCAAAAAGAACTACAGAGTGCTTCAAAAGCAGTGGAGCTGAAATACACAAAAAAATTTGGAAGGCATTTAGTCGCAACTCGACGAATCAAGCCTGGGGAAATCATAATCGTTGAGAAATGCTTTGCGAAATGTTTACATTTCAAAAGTATTTATTCGCACTGCTCACATTGTGCAGTTTGTACCTGGAATGGAATTCCATGTAATCATTGTTGTTATGCAATGTATTGTTCGGAAAAATGTAAGAAGGATGCCTGGAAAGAATATCATGACATTGAATGTTTGGTCAGTCCTAAATTGTGGGACATCAATAATTCATCAATTACAGAATATATACTTAGTATTAGACTAGCTATTATTGCTGTTCGAAGTCTTGGAGGCTTTGATAAACTCACAGATGAAATAAATATTGTTGAAAATTGGAAAGGTATGGAAATAAGTTAATAAGATATAGGAATTTTGTTTGTTTATGGTACTTACATTTAGTATTTACCATTGAGATGAAATAATAAATTTTCAGAGGAACGTACTAAGGGTTTCTCTGATGATGGAATATTTCGCAGTGACAACTACAGGAGCATTTTATCCTTAAAATACCATTTAAAGGAGACAGATGAGCTTAAACTGACAGATGCAGCAAATTTTGCAGCCAAAGCTGTAGAGTTAATTGCTAAAAATACTACTTTCTTTGAGAATGAAATTGGTATTGACTCAATTACTCTTAGTGAAAACGATAAAGCTGTGTCCTTTGGAGCTCTAGTGTCAAGGCACAAACAAATGTTAGAAATCTGCGCTCATACCGTAAGTGAAAAATATCTACCGACTGTTTCCTCATGAATGAAATTTTGATATTTTTCATCTATTATTTTGAAGGTTGAAGAAATTGCCACTAGTACGTCCTCATCGACATATTTCTATGGAATGAATCAGTATAGATTCATCGGACAAGGCATATATCCTATCTGTAGTTTAATAAATCATAGTTGTGCACCTAACGTCGACAAATTCAACATGCCAGGCACAAAAATGGTAGTCTATGCTATTGAACCTATCGAAGAAGGAGAACAGGTATATGTTGTATAAATAGAAAATGGTTGTAAACTAAATTTGAATTATATTTTTAAATATCAAGAGTTATTTCAGATTTTTGAAAGTTATGGACCATTGTTTATGCTATTAGTAAAAGAGGAAAGGCGAAAAGAATTGGAAAAGTTTCACTTTAAATGCACTTGCAATGCTTGTTTGTACAACTGGCCATTAGCGCAAGGAGTACCAAGTTGTGCGGTATGAAATGATAATTCACACGATGAAAATTATAACATACTTTTGAATACTGATTTTTATATTTAATATAAAACTTTCCTTTACAGAAATATCTTGATAACCATGAAAAGATGTATGAAGAATTTGTTGATGTACTAAAGAGATGTAATGCTCCTTGCGGAAAGGAAGTTGGCAGCAAAATAACAATTGATCTTAAAGCGATCAAGGGCCAGTGTGATTTAATCGAAGCTATTCGTAAGGTCACTAGCTTACCCACTATTGAAGTGTACAATGCACATCACTTGCTTAAGAAGCTTTACGTTGCAGTATTTGGAACGATAGTTTATACGTTTTCCGAAAATTGTTAAATGCTTTTCCCTTTTCATTACTAATAAATTACAATTGTACATTCTTAATCCGCTCCATTCTTTTTCCGCCACTTGTTATTTGAAAGTTCCGAAGATTCCCGAAGTGACTGCCAACCTCGCGAACGGAAAACTATCCCTATACGCAACGAAAAATGTCCCCAGAATTCGATCGAGGCGTGCAGAGAGAACTTTTCGCCGAGAGCCCGCGATATAGCCCGATGCAGCGAATGCCACGATGTTATGCATTTCTTCGTAAATAATAAAAGAATGCCATTGGCGATTCGGCGTTGCGGCCGACGACGACGTCGCGCGACGAACTATGTAGCTCCGCCGCTGGTCGTCCGCGAGACGTCGCGAGTGCCGGCCACAAAGACGCTCGTCCGCGGCGGTCTTCCGCGAAGTTGTGTCTTTTTCGAAAATCCTGACCCACCCCTCAGTGATTAAAGAAAACAAAACAAAACAAAAAAATCTAACCTCCAAGTGACGATTTTTTGTCCGCAAGAATTTTTTTTTACATTGAACAATTTTGGCGCTTCGTTATTATTGACGTTCAGATTGAGGCTGGAATATGCAGAGGAGCCTGCGATGTGCCTACGACGTCTTAAGAAATCGTAGTGATCCATCAGAAACCGGTGAGTATCTCTTTTTCCCTGTCAACAATAACAGTTTTTGAGTGACAGATAAGGATTTTCGCGGGATGCTGCGCGAGATGCGTCTTGCTTTTGAGGTTAAGTGGAAGACGCACTCTACCGAGAAGAATCTCCTGTTACACGTGCATTGGTGTGAAAGTGGCAATACCAATCAGTGACCGCAATACTCTCTTATACTGTATACGCTGTATATATTTAAAGAAAGATTCGTTACAATTTTCATCCTGACATCTCAATAAGTGAAACATAACAGATTCGCATGAATTTTTGTCTTTTTTTTTGTGCGATCCTGGCCACTAGAACATACGGGAATTTATGTAAACCAAGAAAGTGGCAATGGGAATAAGTTATGACAGTAGAAAGGAACTTTCACTTTCTCCAATATACATATAGTAGACCAGAATAGATGCGCTATATTCCGTGAATATTAAACACTAGAGGCATCTTGACATGATTTAGACTCTTATTTATAGGTGAAAATGTTTTTTTTTTTTTATATATTTACACATTAATTTATTTTTACAAATTTTGAGCTATTATATTTTAAGAAACGGATTAAAGTACATTTTAGCGTACATTATTCGTGTCAGATCAAGTATTTAAGATTTTATTTTTTTATCAAAATGTTATTTTTTTTTGTTTACATATTAATTTTTTTTTTTACAAATTTCTAAATTATTATTTCAAAAACCGATTTTTTAATGTATGTTGTTCAATTTCACACTTTGAAGTATAAATATGATATATTTTGATAAAAATACTAGTGCATATAAATAAATGTGAAAAAAAGAGAACGAGTGATAGAACGATTTGTTGTTATTATCAATATAAACAAATTTTTGAAAAATATTATTTTTTCAGTTTTAACTATTACTTTCACAATTACGAAATTTTATTTCTTATCTCTATCTTTTATTTATTTTTTTTTATTATTATTTCTCTATCATTCTCAATCCTATTTCTGGTACTTGAAATGCTTTTTTGGTTTACTGGGATACTCAATAGTTAAATTTGGTTCCATTAATATTTATTTTTCGCTTTACGTTTCCATTTGAAATTTTCGATATTTAGAGATAAACTCGATAACAATTAAGGTACTCCTAACCTTTAGAACGTATTAAAAAGGCAGATTTTTAAGATTTTTTTTCTCAGCTCGGATATTGAAATTGAGTACGAGACTTTTTTGAGGATATTAGTTCACATCTATAGAACACAAAAAAATTTTAATTTTTTATTTTTACTTTATCTTGCAATCTGTAGGTGGCGGCAAAGTCGAGCACCTAAAATGGAACTTGTCTGATGGCGGGCAGATTATCTCGAGATTGGCAAGTCAGAAACAAACGAAACGGCATTTTAAAAAGGAAGATATTTTACACGACAATTTACCACAATTAATAAAAAATAGATAAAAATAGAAAAATGGCGGATGTTTGAAATAATTTATGCGAAATTGACCGTGTTTTTTACGACTTTTTTCTCCACAAAAATGTTTTATTATTACTTTTTGGTCATATTGTGGTAAATTGTCATACAGGACACGTTAACGAACAAAACTAGCCATCATTCATTAAAATCGGTTCAGTGGATTGGAAGATAATCAGTCCGCCAGTTGAAAAAACATCATTTTGAGAAAAACGCGTTTAAAGTTTTTTCGACTCGTTATAACATGCCTGCGATGCGCGACTCACGGGCTCGTTATAACATGTTAGAACATGAATTTTAAAGTTTTAAAGGTATAAGGAGTTGAAAAATGAAAAAAAAAATTCGATTTTTTCAAAATTCTAAAGGTTAGTAGTACCTTAAATCAATGAATTGAAAGACATTTTTATATTTTGATGTTTTGTTTATTTGGGCTTCGTCAAAGAATTATTAATATTTCATATCCTTCATGGATATTAAGTTTGATTAATTTTATAGTCGAGATTTAAAATAAAATAAAAACAAAATAAATAAATAAAAAATACATACAAAATACGCAAGCAAAACTAAAATTTCAAAGAAAATTTAACCTTGGAAAAAAAATATTCATTATATCAAAATATTGATAGAAAAGTAGTTTAAAATTTGCACTTTATAGACGCAATATTATTTGAACATATGTAAAATATCAAAGGAACGTATGGCGCATCAATGTGCAGCATGTAAATTTTTAACGGCCTGTCATTTCGACGAGTGATTCACGTTCGCTGCACTATATACGTTTCGATTCAACATTTCATTCTGGACAATTCGAACATCGCCACTAATAGTACCGCTATTTTCTACTATTAAGTATTTTTGGTTCTAGCACAAAAATTATTCTATTTTTAATCAGTTACCTACTTGGTGCAATAATGGTATACTAAAATGTAAAATCAGCTACCATTAAAATATACATGGTTATAATTTTATAAAAAAATCTTCATGAAAGCAATTTTGGTCACACCATATAAAGTATTAATCGATTTTTCTGTTCGTTTAGTAATTTTTACGAGGTATCAATTAAATTTGCGTAACCATTAATTTTTTAACTCATCAGTTCCAATTTGCATAATCAAACATGGTCGACTGTTAATGATGTATTTCATGTCCCCCTATCAGAACAGTTGGACTTAATAACGGGTTGTATACTTCCGGGTACGCCTGAAGAGAACGGAATTCGCGAATATGAAACATATTGCAACAGTTAAACTTGGCTACTTGTTGCATAATATATTGATCCTACATACACCCTTACTTCGTGTGTCTTTACTCTTCGTGACCACTTTAGAATATTTCTTATGTCGTAACCCCAAACCAGCTTATACTCTTGACCGCGTTTTCACAGCATGTAATCTTTTATCTGCTCTAACGCGCGACAGTCGAAATTTTGATTTCCAAATTTTTTTATCGACATTTTTTATCACTTTAAATTCTACAATTAAAATTTAGAATGAATTAGAAGTAGATTGTACTTTATTAATAGACAAAATCAAGTCATTTTTAAAACGATGAAAAACAGAAAAATCGAAATAAATACGAGATAAAAATTTACAAGATCCACGTGATGATTCAATAACAAGTACGCCGAGGTAGATGACAGTTATTTATTTAATAGTCCATTTGTTCAAATCTGAAATAGATATGACGACAACTGATACGAGCGCGAGACACGGTTTATCGTCGTTCAGAAAAGGTTAGTTTTGCGCGATACACCTTGGCAAACGAAGAAGTTTTCGCGAGCGTTTTAGTAATTCATTCTTTAAAAATCGATCAACTTTTTTTTATTTTTGTTTTAACGAAAGTTAATTGTTGAAAATGAAAAACTCAGCAATAGGGAATAACGAGAGCTGTGAGTTCACTACAACTTATGGGTCTATCAGCATGGCAAGTGTGTAGGATGCAATCTATGTTAACCCTTTTGATCGACGATCATCTTAATATAACTTGAAAACACAATCCTCAACGTAACTGAAAAGCTAACAGATAAGCAATCAGACAAGATACTTGTTCTGCAGAAGAAATAAGAAATACAAAAGAATTTTAGAATAACTTATGGCGGGTCACCGACGATAATGGTCACGCGCTGATGGAAAGACGTTGAATGAACTTTGCGTTCGGTTAATAACGATGTGTATTTGCATGATAAAATCGTGTGTTCGTGTGCGTCGATACCGGGCGTGGCAGAATACGCAGGGTACTTTGGCCTACATTTCGGTGATAAAAGCTTCTCAGACAAATTGCCGCACGCGAGGACGATGTCACGATGAAATTACGCTCCGGTAATATGTTCTAGCGCCGTTTCTTATTATTTCCTCTCGGATTGACGTTCTTTTATTCTGGATTTATCATAGGTCACACAAAACAAAACGTATTTTTACGCGATAACGACATAATACACATATGTATAGATTCAATATTAAATGAAAATTAAATACAATATACGCAATACAAAATGACCTTTGACTAACGTCTTGAACTATAGAGTGGAATTTTCAATCAATCGAATATGAGTTCATTTCATATTTATTAATGACTATGTTATTAAAATTGAATTATCGAATACGCTTGAAACAGTTGAATATTTCAACAGACTGAAAAGATTTCGAATCAACTCGGAGTTCTGCCATTAACGACTTAAGCCCTGACCACACTCAAGCTTCACACGCAAAATCTGACCCGGAAGTGTCCTTTTGTATTCCGCAAGGTATAGAAAAGGACAAAGAGACAAAGCCCTATAATAGCCTTGTGCGCATCCTATAAAGTGGGCGAGCAAAGACAACAAGTGAGAAGGTTGCCAACATACAAAAAACGATAATCTAAATTCGAGTATATTATTGTTATTCCATTGTTATTACGATTTTCATTTCTTTAGGGTTTAATTCGTAAATGGACCACGTGGGCAAGTGTCGAACCTAACCTAACTACCATTTCAGGAACATTGAAAAGAATTTTGCCGAATCCTATACATTATCGCGTTTTCAAGGATATTCGATGGATAAGATAAATGATACGGCGGACTCATTTTCAAAAATTGAATGAAAAATAGATATTTTTTAAAAATCCACGTATGCACTGCAGAAAAGTATATATGTATCAGCTTGCATGAACGGTATGAATTTTATGTGCTGTTCGAATCTCCAAGGTGAATTGCGGTTATAGCGGCCATTAACGTGCGGTGAATCCGTAGAAAGCCGCTCCCTTTCATTCCTAGATTATTCGATCCCACTTAACAGCAATCACTTACGAGCATTGATAAGGATGGGGATAAGCCTCTTCAATGAGGATTTTAAAAAATGGTTCATTTGCAACGTGAACATATTGAAGATCGTTTCTTTTTGCACTTTTAGCACCGCATTAAAAACTTGCTCATTCCTAAAGTACATACATAAAAAAATGCAATTTCTGTATACTTTTTTGTTTACAATGGTAAAATTATGAATGAACCATTTTATTGAATTGCATGACTTTGAACATTATAAACGTTAAGTGCCTTCAATATCTTTCAGTATTTGTTTCTTATCTTTCGAAAAAAAATGTATCCAAAGATCTTATCCAAGGAACGACTAGTTCAGGCGATATACAATATTTCTACTTTTAGATTAATCATATCGCTAATGTATACTGAAGTTTTGGACTTCAACAATACGGAATATGATGCTTTTCCCATGTACATATGTACGCTACCGAGCACGTTCAGTGCGACTCGCGAGGTATACATCAGTGCAGTGTCAACATAACCTATATACGCCACGTATATCATACGCCATCGACTTCATTCGTTTTAATATATAGGCTCTGATTGTTTTGCCCTGATTAATACAGTAGAATGTGTAATAAACAAAGGAGATATTATGCCGGTAGCAAAAGAACACAACGAACACCCCCATCATTTACGTTACCTCTCTTTTGTTTATATGGATTAAATATATACATATCATATATATTATCATTTGGCATGGGGATGTAACAGCATATGCACGTATAATTTACAAAATCAGAAATGTGAATTTCATCCCGCCACAAAACATGTCTTGAAATGTTAGAGGGACACACGAATTGTTGTAAACTGTACACAGGAAACTTTTTCCCGTGAACATGTGGCCGATTCAGGCATACTTCTACCCAATTTACTTTAATAGCGTCTTCCGCGAGGGAGACACCATTATTATTGCGCTTGCTTGGATCAAATATGGAATATCAATGAACGCACATCACATTATTGCTTCAAGCAAAATTGTCAACACGATGTCGTAATTTTTCCATTTCCTCTAATTATTTGGAGTCTTCGGGGGGCGCTTTTAGAATCCCCGTGAGAGTGCAAGGGTCTAATTAGATTATCACCTTCACGGTGCTGGCAAAATCGTAAAAGGCCTTCTGCGATCCCCCCAGCGTTTAAGTCGTGGCTTCGTGATACATCGAAGGAAACCTCGCAACCTAGTTTTCATATAAAGGGCTTTTATTATTGCGCTGGTAACCGATGACTTTGCCGCGAACTTTAAGAAAGTGATTTATCGTGCGAATCTCACCGTGAAATCGTAAATTGATTTTTAATTTTCGTAATTCATTCCGTAATAGATTATCTATTTCCCAAGGAGTGACGAGCGCCGCTTATGAACCATAAATTGACATGTGTCGTTTATAATTGACGATGCTCGTTAGTTTTTGTCATTTAGAAATGTTCCGTTTATCGTGAAATGATGTCCTTCTATATTAGGTTTTGATGAATTGCGGTTCATCCGCGGGTTAATTGTTCTAAAACTTTATTCTCATAATTGCTAAAAAAACTATACTGACGCGATTAAGCAATAGAATTGAGTGAAGTAAAAGACATTTAGCATTAGAAAGATCGAAGGAACATACATATATTTATTCGTTCGTATTTCCTTCATATACCTGGCTGATAACCCTCGACTAATTACGTTTGTTTGGCTCGCAGGTCCTGGTGGCCATAAAATCTCCCTGCAAATATTCGCCTTGCACGTAACGTAAACTATAGAGATACGTTCGGAAATGATTAACTCATTTTACTCACTCGTTATTATTATGCCTAATAACGAAAGTCAGTTACACAGTTAACTCCGTCATCACGAATTACAGACCCTTGATAATTGCTTTCGTATATCTCTTCTCGAAATATTCAATATCTATTACATTTCGGGTTCATTTCAAACCAACTATTCTAGAGACTAAAATGGATTTATTGAAGTCGTCTATTACAATAAGTAACTAAAGTTTGTCCTTCCTACCACTGGTAGCTTAAAGTGCACTGCCTTATTAAACTATGAAATGTCAAATATTGAAATAGGAGTATCAGATTTCATTGCGTTCTAAGTGTTAGTTTGCAATGATCAATATATTGTGACGATGTGGCAATGTGTAAGCGGTGCTAAGTTTCTTTAATGGGAGTCGTGGATCAATCTCGGTTAAAGTTTTGCAGGACGCTATCCTGCAGGCTTTACACCCAATCTCACTGTAGTCGTATTCCGTGAATGACCATGTATACATCTATACTGTTATTATGTTTTTTAATGTATTTTTAGTCAGCCGGCTGCTCCCAAATCTCCATTCTAGATCCTTGCCATGGATACAAGGGTTTCCTTGTACTACGTGCACTGAAGATCGTATGTCATGTACCACCATATTTTCCGTTCATAAGAATGTCACGCGTGTAAACAGCCTAGCAGTCAATTCGACATAGAGATGTATTAAGGACTTTAACAGATGGACACATCGTCGACTGGTGCAACCGACCAGCACTGTTGCAAGATTCCGCATTATATACACAGAAGGAAAGTGGAAAACGAGAAATTCATCGAATTGGTTTTTCCACGGTCGGAGGAGGTCATCATTAAAAATTCATCTCAAACAAAGTGCTTAAAATGATTTTTTTTTGTAATATGTGTAATGTATATCGCGATTCCACTACAGTATTGACTTGGACGTAATTTCTAAACTTGCCGGCTTTTAACGTTTGCAGTTGTAGGACAAATCATTGGTATGTGTGAGGTTAGAGCACCCTCACATGCGAGGGCGAGGATCGTCGACTCGAAGACTTGAGAGGGAGAAAGGTGGAAGGCGCACGGAGTTAGAAGGGGAGGGAATCAAAGAATAGGCTGCAGCTTTTGGCAGTCGACTACGCGCGCCGCCGCTGGCTTTATTAGAAAAGCTGACGTCTTCTGTTTTCTTTAAAATTCGTGATCAAGATTTAGAAAGTCCCGGGACTTGACGAATTCAATATTGACTTTTAAAGTTTGAGTAAAAGAAAAAGGAAGTGCACGAAAAGAGACACTCTGGCGGGAAGCAATAGCAATTTATAAGTTTGAAATTTTGCGTTGTTTTGAAACTTTTAAAATGTGTGACGGCAGTGGATACGGTGAACGTTATTCAAATATGTGGTCGATGATGAGAAGGTAGATGGCAGGGGAGGCGCGCACTGCTGTTATTTTTTGTTCGTAAGTAAATCTTTTGTTAAATCGATTTATTTATACGTAGGTACATAGATAAACATAGAAGAGCCATTTCAACCTGTCACGTTGTGTGACATAAAGATATTCAGAATTACTCGTCAAACAACTTCAGTTGTAAAATAATAATACAAATAGGAAGTACATAAAGCGCTGCATGTAAGAGTGCATATTTCAATTAAAGCCAGAGCACGATTCGCGTTTGACCGGGTACTCCACGAATGGTCGAGGAGATATGGCAATCAATTCATATTTAATAAATCAGTACATAACGGTGCAAACAAATCCCTAATGCATATTACTCACTCCACACACACCACACCACACACACATACATTAAACATGTGCTAATTTGCTCCACCCTAATAATTAGCTCTTCGAGTACTAATTAATTGGAAATTTGATGCATGTATTTAGGAAAATAATTGAATGTATATTACACTTTTAGTAGTTACTTTTTGTAAACTGAACCGATTATGTATCCACGTCGAATTCCTTAATACAAGGGAAGATAAAGAATGAGTGGAATGATCAAAGTCAATAGTAATAGGACGTTTCCCATTATCTACATATGCACCTGAAATCACCATTACATTTGCTTATATTAAAATATTCACTATTCCAAATACTGTGTCGAGCTCAGGGAATGCAGATCACTAAATAGAGTTCGAAAATAATGCGATAAATTAGACCTTTGCAATGATTATTGACGTTATGTCCAAATGTGCTCTTTTTCAGCTACTGTAAGGTTTCGCGCGGATCGTAGTGGGCCGTACGGAAACCCGGAGCTTTTAAATGCCCCGAAAATGTGCATTAAATTAACCTTAAATGCAATGCCAGGGTTCCCTAGCTTATTCCCTACGTATAATGATAAGGAATACGTATATAATAGCATGATAGAATCTCGGCGACCAATTTTTAAGTCTTTACTTAATAATCTATGAATGGTTTCTTGCAATCAACGTAACAGTTGCGCCAATTTTCGCATTCAATTGCGGCGACTGCATCGCCTCGTTGCTGCTTGCCGCAGCAATTTTGCCCCTTTATGCTCTTTTATATACCCTACGGAGACTAAGCGAAGTGCGGATGAAGGAATTATTCTTTGGGGATGGACTCGACAAGAAACGTTCCCCCTGGGTAATTCAAGGAATTATATCGACAGGTAGGGGACAAAGAGGGTTTTGGATCGAGGTTTCGCATGTATGGTGGATGATGATATACTCAGAAAGTCGAGGAATTACGAATTAGTTATCGAAAGTGGCTTAACCAATTAGAGGCTTATATGTACGACAACGTACGAAAAGCAATAATAATCTTGCTAATGGTGCGAATATCACATATGCATTCTTTTTGGTTGATTAAAAATCAAGTCACCTCCTTGTTTGTTGATTTAAAACGTGGCCTCGATCCACGGTTCTACATCTCAGCTTTTATCCATTGAGCTTCTAGAAGGATCCAAGTATTGTTCATTCACTGCCCCTCCATGTGGACTAACTGTCGCATAATCGTCGTCGTATTTGCTCTGCGCTTCTTCAATGCTGAATGATATGATTCCTTTCCAGCGTTCCATATGCATCCCATTGACGTGCTTCACAGCCTAACCACTTCCTGGTTTTCTTCAAGGAGGATACTAAAGCCCCCAAAATTAGTCCGAATCATCATTAGTAATTTGCATATACACAAGTAATTGTGCGCTCAGACAACATTACAGGGATTCAAATGACGAATTGTTGCAAAATGCAAATTTTATCGCAAATTTATTAACTCTTGAAGTAAATGTTTGAAGGAATAGACGTATCCGAATAGCACAGCCATGATATATAAGGTGTAAATAGAAGGTGAGACTAGGACCTGCGGTATTCCCGACCGCCAAACTCAACTCCAATAACAAGCCGCCAATTGAAGAAAAAGCGCGGCGATATTTCTCTCATTAGGGCAAACTCTGGTCATCTGGTTCCCTGCGGTCTTTAGCGATGCGGGTGTTAGTAAATGTTCATCAATATCAGCAAGTGGTGGCGCCTTGCCTAGAATTGCGCAAGAGGTCCGATGCGTTTTATGAGGATCTATGTACGGGACATTATAATCCAAACTTATGAAGAGACATTTCAAAATTTTGGCTATTACATTTTTGATTTCTTCAGATGATAACTTCAGATGAATTTTAATATGATTATCAGAATCTAAATCTAACGGATAAACATCAGAACGACAATAACAATTACATTTAAGACATTGCCTTTCTCCTCCTCGTGGTCTCTTCAAATTAAGAACGGGCCAATATTAATTTTATACATTGCCATATCAGTAAAATGAAAAGTTCATCACTGCCGTAAGGAGCCGTTCGGTATAGTGAAATTGCATTCCGGAGTCGATTTCCGGGAGTGTAGAAAATTCAATTATCAACAGTAACTCATCGCGAAAGTCGGTTAATCGGGGAATCGATTCACGTGCACGCGGCGAAAAAGTGCAAGGATGACGGCCTGTCGTCGAATGTATCGACCCTCTGATTATTGCCTGTAGATCGATCATTATTATCGCCACGCAAACGGCGATTTCGTCTGCAGTCACAGAAGCGACGGTTGGGAGAGCGTCAGGAAAATTTACCTTCGCACCACCACGAGTCATTTCACGTCACTCGGCGCTGGTGTGAACACTGCGGACCAGTCGTGTTAAGCAGTAATTCTTAAACGATTGAAAAAAAAGAAACGCGAAGTACGGTAATCTGCAAGTTTAACCATCGAAGGACAACGGCGAGGATTTAATTTTGACATAATTTCATCAAATAAAAGGATTTTACATCACTCGAGGAATTCTTGCCCGTATTTAGAGGAGAGATTCTGGCTACAGGCGTGGATATTAAACATAGTGTAAACGCAATCAACACAGAACGACGGGAGTTTATTTACGCGAGTAGTCCCGCCCGCCTCGCCACGTGCGCGTAAGATCGCAATTGACGGCAATGAACAGGTACTCCGTCCGGTGCGATAACCGTCTTCGTCGAATGCCCTTCGTGCGCGTTATCGTGCGCGATCCAGTAGCAGTGACGTTCATTATCCCTATAAACACCAGTGGCAGTTACAAACACGGTGTCGTCCAAGCCGAAGCTGCGTTTTTCTACCCGCAATGATAAAAAGAAGGTGAACACGCCCCGGGTCATCCGTGTCGACGTAGTAAGTAATTTTATTCAAGTATCAAAACGAACCTAGCCTGACATGATGTTGTAAATTGTACATTATTTCGGTTTAAACCTTCTTCAACTGAAAACACTTTTTATAGAGCTTCCATATCATTCAGATTATAATACAGTGGTCGCTTTCCAGTCTTTACACTGTTGTTTTCATAGTCTTCATTCTTATTGTATCATCTACATTTCAACTCCACATTGTTTTCGCTACCTTCAAGTGCAAAACCGTATGTTTCGCGACGTCCTCACAAAGTGACTCGTAAATGTAACAATGAATGTTGCAAAATACTTAGAGATTCAGGTTGGTCTCTGGTTCTTTTGATTGCAGGTACAAATTTCCGACTTAACTTGGTTCTGTAAGATAGCGACTTCAAGAATCGAATCCATGAAGCGGAAATTTTGCAAATAAAATTGAACCACAGCTATTCCCAACTGATCATAGGTGGTTGAATGGCTGAATCAATTTCTTCCCAAATGTTGAGTCTGTAGAATCTTTAACCTCTATCAATCACTGTTTCAAGAAGATGGCTTTCTGCTTACCCGATCATTAACGCGATTATACTTTCACTAATTCCGTGGCATTGTGTAAAGAGTTGCGCACGAATTGTTGTCACACCATATGCTTATGGGTATTATCTGCAATGGTCAAAGAACAGGCCCCAGGGAATGGTCTGCCCTTAAATAGATAGGGCAATCATCGTTTGTAGTGCATCCTCCATCAGTGTCATTCTCATTTGCCTCTTCTCCAACATTCCCAAATGATATTGCTGATTATACCTTACGATGCTTAAAATTGCATTGATTGGCTGCGACGTCGTTTGATCTGGTCCATTTAGATATTTTAAATATCATTTTGACAAGTGGGCAAGTCTAACTTCTGTCACACATTTGATCTGCTGGCAGAGGGAGTTCGGAGTGACATAATATTCCAAGATTTAACCTACTAATTCTGCCGCTTACCTAAACGTGTTATACGAGAATGCTTTGAAGTCGGCCTAGCGGAATCAGGGGGTATACCTTATTAATAGTGCATTACGTGCAATTCGAGAAAATAACTATTTGAATAAGCGACTTAGAATTTAGGGAATAGAAGGAGAATCCGATGCAAATTGTTGTATTATCATTCCGATTAGTTGAGCATAGTTATTTTTTAATCAGTGTTCTAATCTTGATTAATCAGCAGTGTGTTCCATCACGATCTTGCAAGCACTGATTTGTTAATAATAAATACTGTTCGAAGTTAACATTCTGTTGTAGCAGTGATTCCGATTGGTCGAGCCTCTATATTCGGTTTCCCGCGAAAAGTGAATATAAATATCCTCCGTTCTACGCTACATCTCGACTAGACAAAGGAAAATATAAAATGTATAAGCGGTTGAAACACAAACTCCATCAGTGTGTCGGAAAAAGATTCGCAAAATTTTTTTTTACATGGAATTATGGAGTATTGTTTTTCACTATATGATCCTTGCGGAATGTTAGGTTTTTACTTTTAATCATTGAGCAAGTACACTGAACCGGTTAAAATCGACCAGTTAAGGTAATCGACGGTTGTGTGGTTTTAATCGTAGATTCCAAAATGGTGGAGCGCGATATACTGGTAATTAAGCTAAGCGACGATTAACGATTTAATCCAGCAAAGTTTCATTCTTATAAGTTAAAGCATTCAAAAGGATTTGAATTTTGCGGTATGTTGAACGGAAAGGGTGAGTGCGCCGAAAGTCTAATCCAAAACATCGCGTGCAAAGATAAAAATGACAGCCTTTACAAAAATAAAAATAAAAAACATAATGGATAAGTCCATTACAGCTGTTTCGAGGCACATCCCAGTAACCAAAAAGGCATTGAAAGTTAAAAAAATTGAATTTAAACGAATTAAAGTGAATTAAAATCCATTAAAACGACTGAACATGATATCATTTCAATTCGTATTTTTAACTTTAGATGCGTTTTATCATCACATAAAAATTGACGTTAAATATAGCACATATACAACAATAGTTTCATTTCATATATATATACAGGGTGGGGTAAATAAACAAACATTTTCCATCGCGACTGTGCGCAGAAATGGCACTTATCGTCAAATCTATCGCGGGTGTACGTATACGTAAGCCGAACCGAAACAAAATTAGAGACTAGTTCAGGAAGCTGACCGAATTCCGCCGAATGCTAATTCTCTCTCTTTCTTTCTCTCCCTTCCTCTCCAGTTGTATATCGCGACTCAACACAGGAATCGCAGGGGTTTCATTGCATGCATGGTGACACGCTAAATAACCGCACGCGTGCGTCGTCAGATCGTGCAGATTTCAGCAGTCGCTTCGTGCGCCATACTTTGGCGAGTGCACGCCTACTCGTTCGAATGATCTACGGAGATAAACATTACACCGATGATGTCACATCGGCGAAGGAGCCTCTTTACGTAACAATATGCCCGTGGCACATAAAAATTCTACCGCGTCAAGAATGGCTAATAAGTTCAATACGGAAGGCCTTCGAGTGCAATCTTTTCACAATGGTTGGCTAATATTGACCTGACATCACTGATGTGTCGAATCTTATCGATTTTACGTTCACGGAATCTCAAACAGTGACCCGGGAAACATTTTTGTTAAGTAATGATGGTTATCGATCTTTAGATAATGACAAGATGATGGCTTGTCCAAGAGCTTCCAAAATCTTGCCTTCCTTTCAGCTTCGTAATATTCCAAGAAGAGTATTCTAGAAATCCGTAGAGTTTCGATTCCTTTGCTTTCTTTCTCTCTTCCAAATTGCATTTACCATTATAAATGTTACATAATTCATTTACTTCTAGAGAAGAAATGCTCAGCAATGTTGAACGACGCAGCAGCTAGGCGCCGTTGCTAAAAAATATCACCGAGACTCCGATACTATTTCTACGGCGGTAAAATGTTATGTAGGTTATATATATGACAATTACCTCATATCTTATATCTGTATCGTGAAACCACCGAGTGAGGCGTCTTATCACAATCGACGTTTGGGCCCGCTATCGCATCATGGAAAAAAAGGTGGGGTCTGCCAGCTAAATCCTAGGTCTAGCATCCAGTCGAATCATAGATTCAAAACGGTGCGCGTCATCGCAATTCGTAGTCTCGAACAAGTGTTGTTTACCTACGCGTGTGAAATGTGCGTGTGTTTGCATTTGTATAAATAATTTTTGTTCCCACCGCCCATTCCAGGACTCGACGTTTCCGTCATGTTTACGTCTCTGCCATCATTTGGAGGTTGTGTTGAAACGTAATTGTACTTACGAAAAGGCTAAAGTTGGATTCTGTTATTCCGAAATTGGTTTCGACGACGAGTTCGCACCGGGACAGTGCACATCGCAATAATTCATCGTTCTGAATTCATAACTTGTAAGGATCTAACTTGTTTACACAAAATTTTCTTTCACTGCGCATTCTCCCAAAAGAGGTTCATTTTGAGCGTCTACAAAGAAAAAAAGAAACGAATCGTAGTCACGTTTTATTGCAGGTTACACGCGCCAATTCGGTAAAATAAAAAGTATCGCGTTTATTCGATCGTTTGGTACATAACCAATAAACAGTAGTAGGACGGCATGCATTATAAAGAGTGCGACAAAGATATTTAATTTTTTATCGCGTCGAACATTTTTTTACTTCTTTCTTGCTGTCAAAACAAGATTTTAACGTAACATTTTTTTTTTATTTCAAATATAATTTGGTAATATACCAAGTAGCGTTTTCTATGGTTGCACCGAGTGTGCACCGGGAGTGCACCAGAGAGTAGGCTTAGTTTCTCGGTGCGTTTGGCGGGAAATGCGAGCGCACCAATATCTGCACTCATCAGTTCGCGAGGAATGCGCGAAATCTAACCTACAAATCAGGTTATGTATCCTCCTAACGCTTTTAAGGTTAGGTGACCACGTGGCTCGTCTCTTTCGATCTCTTCTTTATTTCGAACGAAAAGTTGATGCACTTAAAGTTATTTTTATACAAAAAAAGATATTTCTTCCGGACAGATTTTGAAATAGAAATCACACACGATTGGGAGATCCGATCATGTTGAAAACGGTTCGAACTCTGCAGGGTATAAAATTTCGTGGTCGCCATGCACGAAATAGGCGAGCCTTTGCCCGGATGTGTCATATATAATCATGCAGGGTGCATTAAAATTGCACGTGCACTTAAACACAAAACAATAAAATCGCCCTCCTGATGGGTGTCCGCAGGAGCGAAAGCTCCCGTTGACGTATTCAACCGGATATTGTCGGTGAAATGCCTTTCCTTATTTATACAATCGCCGTTACTTTTTTAACGGAATATCAGATAGCATTGCGTGTACTTGAATCTAAGTACCTGTTCACGTGCCAAATGTTATATGCACATATATATATGGTCGAGGCGCATATAGAGCCGTATCTCCCGCGATCATATTGACGTTTTCAGCATTTCCTTTTCACCCTTGAACTATAAAGCTGTGTAGATCGATTCTTTCCAATAATATTCGATTTATCGATTCATTAGAAAATTTCAAACGACACCGACCACTGGCAATGTCACGGTTTTCCGACATTATTGTTATAGAGCATCAACCATATTTATTGTGGCTGTATACCAACCATAGAAATGGTCGTGTCGACCGGAAGCTATGGTTGCGTCAACTGTGCAGTATGGTTGTTGTCCTAACAATACCTTTTTATTATTTGTCGTGATATGTACAAATTAATCGGTGTGTAAATATTTATCAGTGGTGCGTGCCAGTTCGAAAGGATAACATTAAACGATTATATGCAACGGATTTGTAAACAAATGCGATACATCTGATAAATGTTATTTATTTTATATAGAAATGACATTTGCAAGTATACCAAAATACGCTTTTGCGTGTAATATCTCATTATAATAGAAAAAAAGGGTGTACGTCCGAAAACGTCCTCCAACCGATTTTAGTAATGTAGATTGGTATACTTGCATATTTTGGTATGCTGATTACAAAAATGATGGAGAAAATTGGCGGAAATTTTATTTTCATGATGAAAACCTTAAAAAACCACTAAAATTTATGGTTTTTTGCACTGTTCTTATCTTGTAAAATACTCAAAATTTCGGAAAATTCTTCAAATAAAAGTTGTAGATCTGATAAAAATACACATTTTATGGCATATGCATTTTCCCGCCAAAATCAAAAGTTTTTGAGAAAAATTGAAAAAACTAGAAAACATGAATTTTACGTAACTTATTATTCATGTTATTCGCATAATTTAATACATTGTTATTACGAATATAGTAATAATAGTAGATTGGTTTTACTATT
>JAPYZR010000108.1:0-90281 GCA_030522945.1 Trichopria nigra | reverse complement strand
GACTCTTTAATTGATAACATGATGTTCTAAATTGTTGTGGAACCAAACTTATTTTTCTAGTGAATATTTGGAGGATGATTTTTTAAATGGGAATTTGGGGAATTTAAGGGTAAAAATCTTTTTATTTCATAAGTCTCATTAATATAATAAACATATTCTTTACATAATATTAATGAAAATCACCGTTCAAGAATATACAGTGTTGGCGTCGACATAGTTGGCACATGCATTTTTAAAAAACAGACGTATTATTTATCAGTTATTAGATGGACTTTGTGAAATTGTTTCTATAATTAAATTAGACATTATTGAGGATAATAGCTATGCAATTGATTAACCAAACATTTGAAAATTTGTTCCGAAAGCTAATATTACATTAGTTTGGGGATATTTATATACATTTTAATATTAAATCTAGATTTCTAAATTATGAAATCATACTTAATTAATTATATTACGAATTTACTGAATTTTTTTGTTTTGTTACGTAATTCAAACACATTATCCTGCGTACACAAGTCCTCGACTTTCCTATCACTGATACCGATACCAATAATAAAAAAAAAAAAAAAGAATCAGTATGTGTAATAAAAAGAAAATGATTATGACAACATAAGCTTCCATTTGTTTTCTTCCATTAATCACCATGAAGTTATCGATTATCGAAATCTCATGTTTGGTATCCATGTTTCATAGTAATGTTAGCCTTTAAAAAGAAATCAATTCACATTTGTTGTACAACTGGAACTGAAATAATTTATTTTTATCGTCATGTCTGCTATTCAAGATGATGAATGGTTCCAAGTGATTCGCATGCCTCGCACAAATTTATACGAGAGTATACATATATACATATATATGTTGTAGCCGTCTACTACAGACACTGTCCTACTCGCGCAGTCGTTGCTTAGAAAGCTTTCGCACGTCACGGTACCAGCTCATTTTACCGTTAAGCGCTCGGCGCAATGAACGGCCATACGTATCTTCTCTTTCGCAAAACAACGATCATTCTTCCATGAAATCGACGTTTGACTATAGAGAGAATTCTCCGCTGCTACTGACCCGTATAATCTAGATGAAAATCGTTCCTTAATGTGTCCGCGCGCTGTTACATTCCTCTTGACGGCCAAGTCGCAATTATTTGCATCCGCAGCCATCTAAACGATCCGGAGCTTTTTATTACCCTATTTGACAGTTCAATTTGCAAGTCGCTAAAACAAACACGGTGACGATCCGTACCACTTAGCGCCATTAATCTCGGGCGAATCTTGTTTCGATTTCCGCCTGCATCAGCCGTGATAGTATTGGCAACAAATAAAGGAAATTCAATTCCACTTAAAGGGGCCTTCGATAACTCGCCGTAGATTTCTTCGTTAGTAGGGCTGCCGCGTGCGTAATCGACGGCAGCGTGCTGGTCTTAATGTACAACGAGCACAGATAAGTATAAGGTCTTCCCTCGTTTCTAGGACCACAAATCTTTCGACGCCGCTGGATCGCGGGCATAAATCGTGCATCCGGTAGCGAACGACGGTACATTTGAGCGGCCGGTCGCGCACGATGCTCTCCACGAGGAGAGGATCTCGTAGGTGCGGAACCCAGGTGTGAGAAAGCAGCCAGCACATCGTGTTTCAACCTATCCCACTTGTTCGTTTTTTGCCTCTAGCAGCCTCCTAAACGCCGAACGTTTGTCACACCACGCGGTCATTTTGCGGGTTCGAGCGGACGATGTGCGGTAGCCGCTCGCGAGTAATTGCTCGTCTAATGGAAACGGGTTTTTGCCGGGGATTTGAATAATCGGCCCTCGGGGTGTTTAACGTTACCGTTCTCGCGATGCACTGTGACGGCCAGGATTGCACTGCTGCATTCGGATGGGATGACGAAGCGCGATGATCGGCGAAAGATAATATTGCAAACGCACGCGTGATAAATTGCACGAAAAAAATAATGAAGCAACGGTAAGTTCTGTAATAATACGCAATAGTTCCATTAAGCGGGTTTTTTTTAATAAACCTTGTCTCGGTAGAAGTTTATGAAGACGGTAATTTCTCAAGATTCCTTATGTGTGTGCAGAATAATATACGTTAGTGCTCAACTAAACCTTAATCAGTATCTAATGAACCAATAATTATCTACTTTAATTGTTTCTATATATTTATTCGAAAGTAATATGAATACAAAATTTATCTGGTAATTGTGGGATAATGCAGTCAGTTATAATCTTTGAGTGTTTTTCTTGTTCAGTAGGCCTGGGCATCTGAGCTGAATCCATCATGATTTCTGTAACTTTATTTCCATTTAAAGTTATAATTGTAATAAATATTATTATTGGTTGTAATGTTGGAATGAACATTACAACCAATTGGGTGTAAACCCCAATTTTTTTAGTGTTTACACCGACTTGGGTGTCATTTCGGACCCCGAACAATATTTTTTGGTGTACATTTCCGTAAGGGAAACTTCAATTGTATCATTGATTAATGAAATATTAATGAAAAATTGGCTTAGTTGGTCTACGTCATTAGGACTACTCGTAACAGCCTGATCTTAGTTGCATCGATGTTTTATACGGAGTTAATAAGATGCGTTCATGAAAATAAACAAATTAGTTAGAGTAAAATAACCTTGCCGCCTTTGTCAAAAAACATGTAAATCTCTTATAAATTGTTGACATTGTTAACAAAACAGTCGAGTTGGCAATGGAATCTACCAACTAAAAGTATTCGTCCCAATAAATAGAATCATACAGCAAACATTGTACGTTGGTATTCAGATTATGCAATAGCCTTTCCTATAATGATACTGAACGTTTGCAAATGTACTGATCGTGAAAAAAATAAGTAATGTTAGGATAACTACAGTTGACACAACCATTCTCCTGGTTGATCATTTTGATATTTGATATAACTATAGTATGGTTAATCCAGCAATAAACTTTTGTTTGTGCATAATGGAATATGGAAATATAAATCTTATAGGCATGTAAATTTTCCAATTATTTTTGAAGATATAGAACCCTGAGAATTTTCAACAAAATATAAAGTATGAAGTATGTAAAAAAGACTACATTAGCGTCCACTGGATCCACCGTTATATTATATATACTGAAATATTTCGGGAAGCGGTTAAGGGAAAATATTTTGCCTAGTGGAATCGGACATTTTTACGGAAATTTTTATTACAGAATGCTGATGTATGCTGATACATAATGTTGATGTATATTCAAAACAGAAGGAAAAATATTGTAATGGAGAAGCAATTGTCACTGAAAAATATTCAAAATTTATTATATATATATAACTTTCTTAATGAATTCCATGAATTTCGGTATAATTTCCATTTTCTGATCGCTAATCAATGTACATTTTGTACGCTTTTAAAAGTTAAATTTTACTCTTACAAGAGTAGGCAATTCATTGATAAAAAAAAATTCTTAATTTTTGCTCCAAAAAATTTAGAGAGCACTTTTGAAAGGTATACAGTATTAGCGAATGCGACCTGCCTGCGGGTGCAACGACCTGGCTGACCTTTGTCCGTGCTCTGGCTTCTTGACTTGGTCCTGACTGCTTGCCGTTCAACGCCTTGGACTCACTTGAACTCGCGCCATCGCACTTACTCGTGAATCATACCGATATTCCCAGGAAAACTGCGATCTCCTAAGGTGCGAATTGTTTTACCTGTATATTGCAATTACAATAATGCTTTTATCTTCCTTGTTTATTTAAGCGCGCACTTAATATGCACACTTAATAATCCATTAAGAAGTATGTTTATCATTATAATTTTTAGTTTCTGTAATTGAAACTGTATTAACTTTGTTATAAACAATCCTAGGGTAGTGCCAATGAAAACTGTAGACTTAATTTAAGGGCACCCTCATATCATTTTCCTCATATGACGCATACTGATAGAATTCATATAAACGCGCGGTAGGTTGATGACTTATTCACCATTTATCCTGAGGACATAATAGATTATTCAGTTCTTTAATGAATAATATATAGTCCTTAAATCTATGCTGGAATTTGGAGAAAGGACAGGTTATTATTAGACATTAGGTTTGCAAGGCAAAAAACACTAAATTACAGATTGGTATAGAAAATCAACTTATGCTCGGAAATATTTGAACTACACTTCGAACCAATCAGTGTATATGAAACTTACGATATAGTAACTATATTTGCGGATACAACCGGTTTGTATTCGAACAAAAAAAATTCTTAACTGAAATTGAATATATAGTGAAATTTGTTACAAAAAAAAAAAAAAAAAATGGAAATGACCTTTTATGTCTTCATAACATAAATAATAAATAAAAATTTATAAATGTCCATGAGCTTATCTACCATTACTATGCCGCAATTAATACAGTGCATAAAAAATGTTTAACTTAATTATTAAAAAATATTTACAAAATAATTAATATGTCAATCAGCAATGAAGAGTTTAATTCTTTGGGAACCATATTTAAATCTACAATTGATAAAGTGGGTGCACAAAAAATAACTATTACCTACAAGATTATTAGGATTTTTCATAAGAATTTGCAATTACAAATCTTTATATTCAAGATAATATTACTAAAAAAACATTACAAAATAACGACAGTAACGAAGACGAAATTTAAAAAACCGGTTACTCAAATCATAAATGTAGTTTCGATAATGAAAATTTTCAAATTTCTAAACCGGCAATGGATTTTAATTTATAATTTATATTGTCAATGAAATATAATTTCATGACAATTGGATTCAACGTGAATTGCTACAGTCAGCATAATTTTTTAAATTACATTTATTATTTATATATATACGTATATAACAATTTGTATAACAAAGATGAAATGATCCCATCATGAATACTGATGTGATTACAAGCTGGTCAGCCGACATGACATGGATACAGCACAGAAGAAACACATCTCCCCTCACAGATATATAGTAGTATATTCAACTATAGTTGGTAAAAACACGGGTAATCGCGTAACTTAACTATTGAAAGAAAGTAAACGCGAGCAAAAAATACGACTGTCTCTATCTCACTATATTTAGTTAGTAAATTGACCACTTTATTGACTCCAACTATTTTTTCCATGGCACATAAAACGCCGTTATACAGTAAGACGTATAAATAAAGTAATAAATTAATCCTTATAATTATTTCTATACTCAGACAGTTTTAATGCCATTATTATTCTTGTGCGCATAGTGCAAAGTTGCATACGTAAGCGATGATCTAGAATGATATTGAAGATGAATTCGCATTTTGTCTTTTAGCGTGATTCGATACGCGGAAGTGCCCTTCGGCGTTCTAAAAACTATATATGAGCATTAAAGTAGCATGCGAAAGTTGTAGCGATCCGCATGAATTTATGTATTATAGTACAGTTACATATATTTACATTGTTTTAGACACGACTTAAATGCGTATTATTATCAGATTCATAACTTGAAAAACATTCATTATTATAAAACTAGTGTAACAGAGTAATCCTGGAACAAGAAAAAGTTAACAAATTCGTAGAAAAATCGTAGTTGTATTTTTAAATTCATACACCAATTTTTGGATAATATGATATTAATTGATGTTATTATTATATACTTTCAACAATTTTCATGGTTTTACAAATAAACGTTTGCATGTAATGTTTAATGCGCTAGTATCGAAAATTGTATTCAATTTAAATTTTCAAATAAAAAAAATCAATTTACGTGTACATTTGCGATTGACGATTTTACACAAATTAACTTTATGTTTATGTCATCAGCAGTAGAATAAAATGAAACACAGCGCGCAATTGCATCCTGGAACGAATCGCATTTTCACGTACATCAATTTGATCTTGAATCTCGCACACGCTCGCGAAACCCTTTCACACATAAATGTCTGAATTTTAAGAACTTTTATCGCGCGCACGCATATATCACATAACTGTTTCGACTGTCGGGCCGCCATAATTTATCGCGCTGAAATCTATCGGTTTGTTCACGCCTAATTATAGAATTCTTGCTTGGCGATGCCTTTATCTTACTTCCATTTCTTGTTTCTTTGTAAGAAGAAAGTCCAGGACACGTTGGCGGATAATAAATAGAGAAAGAGAGAGAGAGAGGGAGAGAGAGAGAGCGGGAAACCGGAGCAATATGCGTCGGGAGGTCATTAATTTTAATCGCAGATCAGTTCCCATGTGAGGGAAACGGACGAACGACTCTAGCGCGGGGAGAATAGTGCCCATGGCATGGGGCCTGGGCCTTCTCCGAGCAATGTTTAATAGTGCTATAAAAATCTGCCGGCCGTTAGATAAAGTTTACCGGGACCAACCGTGTCAATGTTTCTAATCTACGCCGCACACGAGCACAAGTGGTATTACTTACATATGTTAATTTTTAATTCAACTTATCACATTAATCAGGTATGTAAATGTATATACGCGAAACGTGTGATAGAGATTCGAAAAATTCAGCTGCGATAATAAAAGAATCATTGCAAATAATGAAGAGATACGACGATGACAAATAAAACAACTTAAACAGAACATCTGTGTAACCTGAAAGAGAAGTTTAAGTTGAATCTAAAAGATAAGTTTAAGTTGAATCTAAACGAGAGGTGTATTTTCTGCATTCGTGTGTGGTACAATTATGTAGAATTTCCAATTATGTAAATTGTCAGATTAAAACTGCCTTTAAAACTTTTATTTTTAACGAATTAAACTAATGTAGAAGTTCATTATTACTTTAGAAATTACAATAAATAATGTAGCGGTTTTCGTTGGTACTTGACCTTATATATTGGCAATATATTGAATGACAGAATATATCCATTCTAATAATAGTCCTGGATTTAACTATGGACATATAACAGATTCTGTTAACAGGGGTCGATTACATATGCAAGGTCTTATATGTGATGGGATCCAGGAGTTACCGAGTCTTTTTGTATATTTACGTTACTTTTGTTTTGACAAACCTGTATTCATTCTAAATTTTATCTTTTGATTAAATTACATTCCTTTAATAATATTTTTATTGTCGAAACAAAAAGCATAACTGGTATTATAAACATGGTTTGATAGACTAGTGGAATTGGTTCGTTGTGTGATTGTGTTGATTTTCTCTGACAGAATAATGAAGCCCCCAAATTGTGAACTTGCTGATCATGACACACGAGCCCTCGGACACATCGACTATTCGTTCGAGTGCCATTGGTTCATTTGTTTAAACATAATTTCAATGTATTCCGGCACTTGTCTCGTGAGTCCTCCCTATATCGTTGTGCGTAATTGCACGTACCTGTTGCGCCTATTTCCTGATTCCGGCATGTCGCATTTACTCAGCGCACGCATATAAAGCGCGCGTGTTACATATATGCCCGATTAAGCGAGGGTCAACATCGAGCTTATGCCTGCAAAGAAACAAACATACAACGAGGCACCATCACGATTATTCCATAAATCAGCAGTGACTCTTAAAAGAAGGCTCTTAACACCGTGCATCATGCTCAGGGACTCCTTACCTGCGGGAACGTATGTGGACCGGTCAGTGTTTGCTGATTCGCGTTTTATACTCGCGGCACCTGCCGCGTCCGTAACAGTCAGGACCGTACGATGACGTAGCTTATGGTTGAGATCAAAGCGGCGGGACTCCGTGAGAACGTGTAAGAGCGATTCTCAAAAAGTGTTATGATACCGAGAAGCAGTCTTCGTGTAGCGAAATCCAGATGTGCTGAACTATTGCGCCCGATGAACGTGACAGTTTATCGGGTAGAAGGCGCCGTTATTGCACTGCACGGTATCGCCTTCTGCAGGGAAGAATCTACCGGAATGAATGGATGTTCTTAATACTCAAAGATCTATCTCTGATAGGGTCGGCCATTGGTAAAGCGTCAAAACTACATTGACGCTTTTGCAGGTATAAATCGTTATTGTAGCCATCTATCATCGCACATATGTGTAGAATTCATTTTAACGCGCTACTATACATATATGCAGTATTTTGATCTTATACTGTTGATTTTTAGGTCACCACATTCATGAATTCAATTGTGACATAGTAAAATAATGAATTTCAGCTATTCTTGGGATATTCGACATTGTTAGATATGTAGGTAAATCCACAAAACTTTTAACTATTTTGTTATGAAGTAACATACAAAAATAAAATAGTTTGTTACTATTTAAAAATTATTTTGCGTTGTTCTACTATACGTTAACGTCATGTGACTTATTTATTTTCTGAGTAGTGCAAAAGTTAGATAAATAAACATACAAAATAACAATATGAATGTTACGCGTATATGCTCCTATATTTAAGATAAAAAGATACAGAGGTTTGGAAAAAGTAACACTCATATTGTAACAAAAGGAAAGATTAATTTCATTTCTACCTAATGACATTTATGCCACATTAGAAATTGTTAATTCTACATGACGAATGCATTACGTATATAGAAGAGTGAATACATTGAGGTACCACTCATGTGTATATGTGTTTCATTTACAAACAAAACTGTGGTGGCTTAAACATTAAAAAAGAATATTTGTAATTATTTCTATTTGTGATCTTAATCCTCTTAATCCCTTATCATACTTTATTCAAAAATAAACGCGGCATCATTCTGCAAATGAGACGGAAAATATCTCCTGAATTTATGAAAATTTTAAGAACAACATTGGGCCGTTCTTGTATACAATAATACTAAAAGCTCGGGAAGAAGATCTTGCAAATATGGTTGTATATTTGCCCATATATACATAGAAATGTATGTTTTTATTAACGTTAAAATTATAGTAATTAAATTATTGCTCAAGAACATTTGCTTTAATTGATCTTATAATTTTGCGCAATCTTAAATCATTGACTTTTTAAGTGGTATTGCAGACAAAAGTTTGATTTATTTCAGACATCGAGTTACTTATATTTTTATCAAATATTACACTACAATAATCGCATTAAACGTACATTTTAAAAATGTATCTTTGATAATAAATGTTTATTTATTTTACAGAAGCATGAAGAAAATCATACACGCAATTGCTCACGCCGCAGCCACTACAGTGTCGTTCATCTTAATTACAGAATCGCGTGTCGACCTACTGAAGATCAGCTTATCTGTAGAGAGACGTAGTCGTCACGAGGCGCCAATAAACGTATGCGGGGAGTTTGTTTTCGCTGCTATTAGTAATAATATTGGTCTCTCTGCGAACGATTAAAGCCGCCTGTTATTATGTTATTAGTTGACGAGCAGTCCTTGACATATCGTATGTTGCACTAGTTTCTTGACTTAAAGCGTCTAGTGCTTTTAACAATTATTTGCTAATGTTATCATTTCATTAACTTTTAAATGATAATTTCTTAAAAGCATCGCAGAGTTTACAAATTTCTACTTCAACAAACGTAAATTATAATAGATAGGTAAATCAATTTTAATGTAGGACAGAAATGCGGGTAACAATTTTCTTCTTTTTTCTTTCGAAATTATTTGAACGAAAGACAGAATTGTCATATTTTCATTCTACTTATTTCTTTTAAAAGATATAATTAAAATGCTGCAGCGTGTTAATATTTAACGTTGTCATACCAAATGATGCTGAAGCACAGAACGTTGAAGTCCAACAAAAATCATGAAAAATTATATACAGGGTGTCCCAAAAGTTTGGAAAGGGTCCTGTAACTTTTGAAAGAGAAAAATGTTCGAAAATCGCTGAAACACATGAAACGATTTTTCAAAAAATCTATTTTTTCTGAGGGGTTCCCAACCCCCCATCCCAAGGGGGGCGTGGCGTACGAGGGGGGATGAATATCTTAAATGGCAACATGGGTCGAGTGGGGGCTCATTTGAAAGGTCTTTTCGAGGCGAATTCAAAACATCAGTCATAGATGGCGCTGCGATCATTTTTTTGAGGAATTATTCGACTTTTAAAATGTTTAATTTAGTAACTTTTTAGCAAATAAGGATTTCGAAAATCGCCGAAACATGTGAAACAAGCTTTCAAAAGACCTATATTTTGCACGGGTAAATAAACAACACTTTTAAATTATGCTATTCATCCCCCCTCTTACGCCCCCCCCCCCCCTTGGGGTCAAAAGTTACGGGACCCTTTCCAAACTTTTGGGACACCCCGTATATATACGCCTGTCTGTTTATTTTCTCTCCTGAAATAATCGAAAATATTATTTCCCTTGTTTTATACTTCTCTTATGCACGAAAAATACAAAATCGAATTGAAAAAGATGCTTTCAATATATTTTTTTACAATTGTCGTTAGACTATACGTTTCGAACTTCAGGAACATGACAATAATCTAACAACCTGTAACCGACCATCGACAATTTTAAGCAGTTTTCTAAAGTTAGCCGTGAAAATATAAAGTAAACCAGAGAAAAACCAAGATTTATACATATTTTGTCATATTTTTGAACGTCGTTGTGTAACTGTTATGTAACTCTTATGAGAAATTATGATATATAATTAACAATTACAAAATTAAACCAGTTTATTATTTGTTCTGCTCCTAATGCTTCGTATGTATACCCTAATGTATATGGGGAAGAAAAAAAGTGCTTTCATTCTTTACTATATGATTGTCGATAAATTGCAACAGATAGTACAGAACCTTGTTTTCGGCTTTAGACAAGTATTAATATCACATGACGTATTTATTTTCAATGTTACTATTTCAATATAGTTATGAAAACAGATATAAATTGCTACAACTACTAACAAATAATTGGTTATCGATTTTATTCATTTTATTAAATACCATACGTCAAAGTCTCGATACATACACATGTAACTGCAATTGGAAAATAAATATTACAGCATTTTTACGGATTGTATATGAAACAAAATACAAAATACAACCTTCGACGCATACATGTAATTAAATAAAGTGTTAACGCAGTTTGCATCGTAAGAATAAATAACTCATGTCGTATGTACGTGATAGGGGTTTATTCGTCGCAAGCAGTGAACCTTTCGAGTAGTCATTTTTCAGGTTGATCTTCATTAAACACAACCATTACGTGGATGATGATCAGTTCTACGGTGAATATTACGCTTGGTTTTTATCTAATTATAATCTTAATCTGATACGGTTAGAAAAATCAACGAAAATTAAAAGCGTGTAAAATTTATCTCCGATGAAATGTTAATTTAAATAGCGTTATAACTTACATTCCTTTTAAAATGTAAAAGAAGAACCAAAAATGTTTATTGCAATTACTGCCATTTTGTCATGTTAGAAAATAATACTCCACTTTTATTTACTGCCTCTGTTAATAATTTTCCTATTAATTACTGTTACTAACATTATGTCTACTAAAAATTCGTTTGATGTATAAACTAAGGTAAATATTAGTAATAACTGCTCAATAGTTAATAGTGAAATAATAATGGTCTATTGCGCACTACGACTTTCAACGCCGAAGTTATAAACACAAAGTCATTACTTGTACCCACAGCTCAAATTCGAGAGAAACTAAATCTGCGTCATCCGGGATATCGTTTGTGAAAATGTATACTAAGATCGCGTTTCACACGAGGCTCACCTGATTGCATAATGTCTGGAACGAATCCATAACTATGAGTATATTCTGTTGAACTATATGTTGCTTAGTTAAAATTTGATAAACTACCTAACTCATTGAAATAATAACTATTAAAAAACGTATACCCTTAATTTTCAGAATTTTCAACAAAATTGTTTTCGATTTTCTTATTTAAGTTTAATTAATATCCATTGTAAAAATCTTACAGCTTCGATACACTACGTTTACTATTACAATAATGACAGACCTACCATCAGTAATACTTCATTCTATATATACAGTCGACAAAGTTCGCAAAATGATAAGCATTTTTAATGAAAAATTATCCATCTTTTTCATGTACTTTTCAAATTTTTGTTTTAATAGGATCGCCTTCGGATTAATAAGTGCATGGTGGTCCAGTCTCCTAAAATCATTTTATTATTATTTACAATTTTATCAATTATTATTATTATTCATAATACAGTGTTATTGTTTTTACCCTACAAAAGTCTTGCAGCTTTTAATTAAACGTCTCTGTCCGTCGCGAACATTAACGGTCTATAATTCTGCAGTAAGATGGACAGAAGAAAAGTGACCCGTAAATTATAATCTGTTTTATTTTAGTCCAAGATGGTTTGTAGTCATGCGGGGCAATACTATAGAGTTATGTGATGTGGCGAACATCCAAATACCTTACATTATGTAATAAAAGTCCCTTTAAGACCTTTAACCTGCAGAATTGGTAATAACTGCATGTTTTAAGGATAAAAGAAGGACAAGCGAAAATGAATTTCTTGTTTGATGCTCATAAATCATCTTTCGGGTATCTTTTTCCCTCCGAAAGGCTCGGTAAGGTCTCCTCTTATATGCTCTCTAAATCTGAAATTAAACCGATATCCTTGTTTATCCCTCTAAAGTACCTGACGCAGACAAAGAATTGAAAGGGAATATTTTTGCTTGCCACAAAAATCAAAAGTATAAGAGTCTCTATGAAAAAAAAAGACCTTCTATTATAGATGGTTGAAACATTCTCGTCATGCCAAATTAAGTATGGTGAAATACATTGTAAAAGATAAGACTTTACAGAGTAGTCCTAATACAAAGCCACTTACATGACTCACTGCAAAAGCTAAAAAAAAGTACATAACGTGCAACTAGGTTTCAGCTATTCGGTTTCGCTTTTCACTGCCTGTCATTTTGTGCCGGTAATGGTGCCATGTACAGATTCCAATTAAAAATACGTATTTTCTACGTACATTATAGCTTACGCGTAAAAGTAGAGCCTCGAACATAATTCCGGCAGCGAGGATGGTTCTATTAAGGTGTCGCAGTAAATTAAGTCGGCGGCACTTCTGAAGGACCGCAGTGCATCGCCTTCGCCGCAAAACTTTCAGGCGACTCATGCCACACGAGACGCTTATGCATCTCCCAGTTGAAACGAAGTATTTTCGGGCCCTTCGTCTGTACGGTAGTCGTTTAATGAAGAACGTAGTTTTTAACCATACGGTGGCTGTTTTGCGGTTGCGCGACTGCCGTCGACGTCACTTGCACATTTGCCACTAACCATCGAACAATTTGGCGGGGTTGCAAGATAACTAACGGCATTTTTGCCATTGCCGTAGTACATTTAAATATTTGCAGGATTGAAAGGTTCAGTTATATATATATACATATTTTAAAGATTGGCGTAAAATCTCATAAAAATGAATAATTTTTGTGTAAAAATGCAACGTGGAATGTAAATTCATGTGAAAAGGCAAAGAAAAAAATATTTTGGAATAAAATAAAAAATATTTCTATTTGGATTGTAACAGAACTGATTGTACATGAATTAGATCGGAATTTGATATAAATATTTTGGAATTACAACCAATTCAGGTCTATTCAGAATAGTTAGGATCAATTCAGGCATCAATGTTGGCCTGATTTATTTATACAATGTCGTATGGATAGACATGTAATCCATACGACATCGGATGCAACTGTAGAGTTCAAAATCCCCACGGAACCAAATGATATTTTGTGCATATATACATATATTGCATACTACAATACTACTTAACTGTGAGCAATGCGCGATATTTATGGCGAACGTTTCTGCATTCAGTTTTTTATATATATATATTACATTTGAGGATATATAGGCAGCAACATCGAACGAGTGGTTATGACGTCACGCATAAAAAGATTATAAAAAATGTAAATTCATAAATATCATTATATAAATATAATTATATTCATATAAATATACTTTATTATAAATTTAATTAATTATAATGTTTAATATCATATAACATCGAAATATTTGTAATTGTATGATTTACGTTTTAGTATTTTCATTATTGATCACCGTAAGCAAGTTTAAAATTGATGAATTGTGATTATTATACATCTTTTACAAGTCCTTAACGTCCTGCATATATGTATATACATGTAATCACAATGTAAAAATATCCTGTTACGTGTTTAATAGCTCCTCTGGAATTCAAATTATATTTTTTCTTAAAAACAAAAGAGTTTCAGCATTTTTGACGTTGATAAGAGCCGCAGGAATCTCATGTTTACAGAAAAGTCTGTAATTTATTTGAAGAACGAGTTCTGTTCAATTTTTAATAATAAAACACCAGTGAAAGCAGTTACAGTTTTATTTTACATCGCGAACATTCTCGTATATACGCACGCGTTTGGATTGTCCGTGCATACGCTCGCATCTGCTTAGAAAGAAGAAAACATACGCTTTAGAAAATGATATCACGCGGCATCTCTGGGGCCGTGATACGTAATGCGAATGCGTAATGAGTCCGAGAAGAGTTATGCTTTCTACGTTAAAAAATTTAAATATAGTACGATGCTCGTTAATTTAAGGTTTATATTTATTTCAAAATACACTTTTATAAGAATTTCCTTTCAAATCAATTTTGCTGTTCAATATATTGACAGAATTCAATAATGTTAAGTTCAAATCAAACTTCATGGTATTACTGATAAGAAATTAAAATGCTAGAAATTGACCAGTTAGAGTCATTCAAATTCGAAACATATTGTATAACCATTCAAACAAATATATAGAATAACTCAATTTAACTTTTTCAGGGTATACTATATATAATTATATACATTAGTAAAATTTGTAATTTTTCTTGGTGTTTCAAGTACTATATGGGTATTGGAAACGACGACCTTGGAATACGTATGCTAAATCCAAAAAATTGTTTTTCGTCGGTGCAATGGAAGTAACTTCGATAACTGTAAGGTATGCGATATTTGAGAATAAATTTAATAGTGAATTAATGATTACATAGCGAATGGAATTAATTTTGTCTACGTATTCGATACTGATTGACTAACAGAAATGAGCGTGTGTGAATATTGCCGATTCCGCAATATATACATTTCCCATCGAATATTCTATAAGATCCCAGAATGGTCATACATTAACGCTGTTTACTTGCAAACAATATTGTAAATAACATAGCGCTCTACATACGGTAAATATGTATAAATATTTAAATATATAAGCTGTTTGAATTTGTTTGGGAATAATATTACTATAAAAAATAAAAATTTGTCTGAAAATTGTACCATGCCACTTGAGTACCTTTGATGGTAGACTTTAAAATTGTAAGAAATATTTCAGAAGATGAAAACATTGTTTTAATAACAAGTGGCCTCCAGCACCTCCAGCTCCAGCCTCCAAGCACGTATTACGGTAATAAATATGTCCACTGAAATTTGTTGTCATTTATTATATGTGCTTTTGCGATTTCTTTGAAATTGTGTTCAGGCTATCTATTGCGACGTTCCAATTGACAAATTATGTATATGTAACCTAAAAATGTGTATAAGCTCGCATATTATTCGCTACAAGTGCCTTCGAGGGTTTCACTCGGTGTTCATTGGGTATGTAACGAGGATCGATTAATTGGCTTTCATTACGCTTGGTTGCGCGTCAATTAAAGGACCTTGGGCGCGTCGTTGCCGTCGCGTTAACAGACACGCGTCGGTATGGTCGGCATAAATTATGCAACTGCCGGTAGCCGATAAGTTGACTTATTAGTTTTTATTTTATTTAGCAACGCCGCGGGTCGCGATTTTTCACTCTCGCTTCGCACTACTCCTTCTTTCCCACCTCCTTTTCTTTTCCTCCACCTCCTTCAGCGAACGGAGGTGGAACTTGAGGCGTGCCGCCGTCAGAAGGTATATCGTATTAATCGACTTTTTATGCGTTATCTCTGACGTCACGTGTTTCGATCCAGCAATCATGCGACTCGTTTGCCACTATTGCGTGCATTTAGCAACTAGAAAATTACACCATTTGAACCTAGTAGATTATACTGGAAGTGGTAATGTGGGACGTTTCTTCATTTTCTAATTATCATTTTCTGTATTATGTTTTGACTAATATTAGAATTAGATTACTAATCGATAGAATATTAATTTGCAAAGAGGCTACTATGATATGATATGAATGATCGAGTGAATAAATAAGAATTTTTAAATTACAGTTTTGCATATAGTTGAGGTAAGTTTTGTGGTATCAGCCATAGTATCATTATATAGTCCAACGTTTTTTTAAATAATAATAAAAATGATAGTTTATGAAGTTTAATTTTCTACTTGTATTCAGTCAAAATTTCTTAAATTTACCTAATTCAATACTTAGTAAATTAGAAAATTGTTATTTTATTCAAAATTCATCGCGGAAATAAATTCTTTGTTTATACGTCGGGATTATTCCGATTATATTTCTTGAATTCAATCTAGTAAGTTGCGAACAACGTGCTTACGGTGTAACAATGAATGCATGTTTTTTTAACGCATTCCACTACTGGAGCACCGAGCATCCATTAAGAGTAATTTACAATACTATATAAGAGATTAAGTATTTCACGCATGATACGATCCAGAATAGGTAAATTCACTTTAAGCACTAAAATATAAGACATCTAAAGTACTTTAAAGTTTAAAGTTTTAAGGAGGGTCACTAGTAGACATACTAGGTATAGAGCAGTCGCTGTAGTGACTGCAACCGCGTGGACCCGTTGCCATCACCCCCAACGGGTCACCTATAATAAAGATTCAGTCTATTTATCAGTATGTTTTCCACACACGTATACGATTAAGAAAGTATCCGTGTGTAAAAAATTGCACTTTACGCACTTGTTGCATAAAATCTTGTCCGAATTTCTTCACTGCCTTGTATATAGAAATATCTATTGCATAAGGGTACAAAATAAAAAGGCAATGAACCACTACCCTATTCTAGACACTTCCAGCGTCTAGTTTGTGCGCAAATTTTCGAAATTTGATTTCTTCGAATTCAACATTTCGGCTATCCCGTGTTAGGTAAAGTTCACGAGCAAAACCACGCGAACATAAGAGAAAACCGGTCACTCGGTTAACGTACCCCTGATCGTCTTACTCTTGACAACAACCACTCAGTAGGAAGATTCCATTGTCGTTTTGCTCAAATTTTCTCACGATCCCGCGGTCGCACTTAGCGATGTTCTACATTAACATTGCGTATCTCGGCTACCTTATCGTGAATTTACGCGCGTCTTTGTTTGCGGGAGCTACGAAGCGCACGCGTAAATCATGCGAGAAACAGGTCCTGCCGCGAGAGACGTCGAGAATACCCTGCGGCGAGACGCGCTTAATTAGACGATGAAACGGCAATTTTTGCCGACACGATATTTGGCAGTCTCGTGTTTATCCTTGGTTGGCGACCATCGTATGCGACGGCAATTACGCTTCGCGTTACTTTTTTCTTCTCGTCGTCATGCTAATTAATTATAGTTATTAATTAGTCCATGTACCTCTTTGAATTAATTATTCACTTGTCAATTTCGGAGTTACGAAGTAAGAATTATGCAAACTTTTATGGGACATCTTACGTCGGATGACGCTTTGATGACTAATTATTACCAGTTTGACCAATCGCTACTACAATACGATAAGTTTCACTTTAATAGAAAATAGGACCAATAGAAAAAGGGATTTTTTATTGTTTCACGATTTGTTAAACACTTCGATTTATGGTTATCGTACACTCGTGATGAAATAGTAGAAGATTTGTCAAAATAGTTTTTTGTCATTTTCATTACCTTTATTAATTCGATTTTTTGTTTATTTGTACTTTATGATTTCGTTAACACGACGTTTACACGAAAGTAAGCTGCCACGACATTTATTACTTCATCCCCAAACTACGTTACACCGTATTAGAATTTTCGCAAACTGCAATATTTTCCATCTCATACAGGCATATTTAAACAACTGTATTCCAAGCCAACGTTGGGATTTTGAAAATACGTCGATTATATGAAAAACGACTTTTTACATGCTTTCTGAGTAAGTTAAGGTTATCATACAGGTATCATCAAGGTATCTAAGAAATTGATTTTCCTTTAAACTCTTCTGCAGTATTTTCTAACAAACATGCATGTTTAAATGGCCTCATTATATTATCAATATTAAGATTTTGAAATGATTAAGAGCATCGAATTTTCATTTACTCTATTTCCTAACTCAAGTTCAGAGACCTCGTTTATTTTACTATATTGACTTTTCTAAACACTACTACAATTTACAATAAATTAGAAATTCGTAATGACATTTTAAAATTTATGAGTTCATCTCAAGAGAATGCATCTTTCTAATGGACTCAGTCGATAACATATTTTCCTATTATGTAAAAAATAATTTCATATATTATATATTCATAATTGCTAAGAACGTTTGATTTTTAATTATTAAACCCATCTCTGAATTAATTAATTTTCGCTAATTCTCTAAAATTGAAAAGAATCATTATTCGATCAAAGAAAAATTTCGATACCAGAATATGATGAAAACAGTTGTAAGGCTCAAATTTATCCGTGTTTTACGTTTTAACAGTGAAAAATACAATGGGATTGTTGTTGCAATGAATATATTATAATTCTAAACGAATCTCAGAAATATTACAATTTACTAACGAACAAATGTTTCATATAAAGTTACTACATCTTCATTGAAGACGAGTCGCCGAAAACCTGTTTAAACCAAGCGAGAAGCTGTTTAAAAGTGTACGGAAGTGACGTATCAATTTCAGTAAAAAAAAGTAACCATTCAAAAGAAATTCACCTTTCACCTATATCATGTTTTAAATAAGTGATGTACTACGTAAACACGGAACACGTCGCTCGTTAAGAATGTCGCGAAAAGCAGATGAAGCAGACCATTGCGCGGTAGCACCTGCCCAATGCCACCCTAATCCAACATCCCATGCGACTGGACATTTCGTGGCAGGGGTGCATATTCTCTCTTCATGGAACATGAGATCTCGTCATGGGAAACAAGGAAAACCTATACGATCGTGCTATTTCCGACCTCACTAAGTGGCCATCGTGAAACGCACCGTTATTCTCCTGCCTGAGATGTCACGTTGACGAAATTTGTCACGTCTCTTCGACTTCCGTGAAGTGTGAATGATCGGTCCAGAAAATACACATGTGTATGCGCACGAACAGGCCACGACGAATTCGCGTGCGAAGAACACGGAGGGTTCAGAGGATGTGGAAAGCAGTAAATTTGCTTTTATTCGAGTTGTAACAAATTTTTCTTTGAAGTATCGAAAATGCAAAATATTATGCTTTATATGACAAATTGGAGAGTACTCCCAGTATATTTTAAGGAAATGCGTGCAATTCAAACGTCATTAAACGCTGCTATAATATATGAATATATTTGATATATATTTGATATTGCCTAAAGAAAACATGTAGGATATTTTGTTTACGCATGTACTTCTTTTGCGGATTGCAGAATCTGAAAAACAGAAGTAAATATTTAAATCCATCTGAAAAAATCAGAGGATTGGGAGATCAAAATTAGACGCGCTGGATACAAATTGCTTTGTAAATATCCGGGTGCAAGCTTGGCCCTGACTCGCGCCCGGATATCTATCAAGGCGCGAGTCAGGGCCCATCTTACGCCCCGATTTTTAGATGCAGGTTTCTACTAGGGATATATTTTTTTGATTTCCAACCCTCATTAGGCCTTGATGCATGACGTAACGAAATAGCAGATCCGTTAGATTATTTTGATCCGGTTTAGATTAATCACACCGCCAGAACTTTATCAGGATGTTAACAGTTAAAGCTACACTTTTTACTTGATGCATATTAATAAAAGGATGAACTGTTTCACGAAAATATAAACTTGTAAACGATGTTCCAATACCGGTATCAAAATAGAAAGGCATAATATTAATCATGAATCCATTTGTAAAAAGATACTAAATCGTTTTTCTACGTGTTGCCTTAATTGAACCCACGCGTGGAGAAGAGATCTCGCCGGAACTGAAAACATGTTTTCAAAGCTTCTTTATTTCCTTATATTAATATTTTACATGACATTTTCAGTTTTGTAAATAACTTTTCTATTGGCATTCGAGATTCTATTTTAATGCTGTAAGATTAATGATTAACGGCATCATTATTTAGTATGCAGTTAGAATTGAAATTGTTTAGAGTTTGTTTAGAGCTTTGTGTACTCGCCATCTTAAAATAATTATAGTTTAGTTTATTCCCTTACAGTACTCTCGAAGGTTTTGTTAGACTTAAAAAAAAAAATAAAACCCTATCTACTTAAAGATGAATTGTGTTAGTTCGCTTTAAAATTGGATTAAAGCAATGAAAGAAAAAACATATATTACACGATATTCTTACAAAATTATTATTATAATACTTCGCTTTATTTATGAGCAGTAGAATAAATTATTGTAGAGCAGGTAAATTACGTAACGATTTTTGTTTATGTACAAGGAGCAATCTGAACCGTACTCTATATTTATTGATAAATTCTGATAATATATGGTCTGCGTTATGATCATCAGCGATGCTGCGCAGTTACTGATGTTAAAGGAAGAGATACATATCGCCGAAGCGTATTATCTGTTACGATAATAATGTAAATGATATCACTGAGATGGATTCTGGATTTAAATATTGCCGATATTATAGCAGATGTAACGCACTCAGTCGATTATCTACCACCGGAAGTGGACTTCACTTAAGCTTCTCCTAATTAAGATGACGTAGTCATCCCCGGGAAACTGCAACGTGCATGTATTCGTTGATTATTTCATCGCAGTTGTAGACGTGTTCAGTAGGAACGTTCTCTAATGACACGTAGAACCGGGTTTTCCTTATTTACAGCATCTCTACGTTCTTGACAAGATACTTGGCTCGGGGAAAAATAAAAGGTAGCAACGTCCCGATTTTTGCTCATCGGTAATGTCCTGTCATGAAGTATTAACGATGATGTTTCGACGATGATTGTGCCTGAGAGGCGCACCCGGCGGTAAATATATACGTCTCTACGTCCGTCGCCGCGCGGACGACTATAACCACAGTAATAGCGACTAGGTCGTTATCGGAATAATCGCATTATCGGTTATCCGCGTAGCCAATTCCCGCACTCTAGAAGCCGCTGACTACCTCGGCCGTATACCTGCCGGGGACTCGTTTACATATATCGATGGGCGATAAACGGACACCGCGATATCGCGCCCACCTATACGTATGGAATTGTGCGCATAGAGAACTTGGCGCGGCTTTTCGTTGATAGGAAAAGGTGCGAAGAGGGACGGCAGACGCGACAACGGCCGAGGAAAGAAACCCCGGAGAGGACGTTTCGGACTCGGTACAGTGAAGATGGCAGGGGCAGATGGCGCGAAGATCGTGCCATTGTTTGCCTTCTGATGACGATAAGTTCACAATAAAGTTACATTCGCTTCCAAGTAAGTTCCTGTCTCGTCCTTCTATGGCGTGCCCTTTCCCCGTTTCCCTCGACAACCGCATGAAAACCTCCTTTAGAGCTGTACTATATACTCACTGGCGATAACCATAACTCTCTTTGCACCCGCATACTCCCTTCTTCTTCTTCTGACTTGGCTACTTCGTCGTCGTAGTCGTCGTCGTCGTCGTCGTCGTCGTTGTCGTCGTCGTCGCTCTATTCGTCTTGGTCTTATTCTCTCTTCGATTGTTTTCGACCCTTCTTGCTCTTGTTGCGGTTGCAGCGGAACGCATGCCTCGAACTCACCGAGGACGAAATTCATGAGACAAAATTGATGATTACGATGTTTCAACAACGGAGCACACAGACCAATGGCTACCTTTTTCTTTTCTGATTTTTCTCCTCCTGCACTCTGCCTCGTTCATCTTCCTGTTCTCGGCAACTCTGCGGAATTTCGGCAGTTGTATAAGCAACGACTCGTTCGTACATACTCGAGTATATTCCGCCAGAATATCCTTTCCGGGTTCCGATAGTGTTTTACCAGTGTTGGACGATACGAATCGTGCTTTTGAAGGATTGTGACCGAATTCCTCCGATTCGGGAGACTTATGTTTTTTATTGCCTGTCTGCCCTTATCTCGCGCTTGTTCCCTCTACATCTGTTGCACGTTGAATTTAATAGATATTTCGATAGTGGCATGATTTACACTGGGCAGAATTTTAACTTAATTCCAGAGTCACGAAGCATGTACAGCCTTCAACAAGAGTTTTATATTCTCTCCAACATATACGTATAACTATAATTATAAGTTGGAAATATTCTCAGTATGTTCTTGTACATCAGTCAAAGCAAATCGTCATTTCAGTATAGTTATGAAATCTAGTTGTCGAATCTTATCGAATAACGATCATCTGTAAATATAAATCGAGGACATGTCTATGCATTTATGTAGATGTAAGGAAATGAACTAAATTATGAGGTATATGCCACAAAGCCCAATACCAATAACGCCGTCACAATATTTTACCTACATGAATGCAGATAAATTTTTCAGGGTTTATTTTCAGTGACGCTCTAAGCAGCGATCGCTATGTCATAGAATAAATCGAAAGATAAGCTTAAGGCAAAAACGTGCCTCATGAAGGATGGGGAGACGGAGTGACATCAGCAGTTGAAATAAAACGAAACATTGATGTCACCTTATCCTCTTCCATTCGTTGGGCACGGCCATTTTTGCCGACGAGAAAAGGAGAAAACTCAGTATATACATCAAACGAAACAAACCAGTAAGGGCTGTTTACGGAAAACCACGTTTTGCTCCTGTTACCTTAAACACGTTTAGTTCGCAAGTGTAGGTTTCCCCCCAACAGATCACATCTCGATTGAATTCAATCCAATAAACCTCTTCCCCGAATTTCACCTACGATTCGCTGAATGTTGCTCGACGCGTTCCCCGTACGTGTGGAAGACATCGCAGGAAGGAATATCGAAAAGAGATGCAGATATGGATATCTTCTGATCGGCTCCTGATTGTGAATCTTGTTATGTGTCATCCCGAGCCTGTGAGATCCTACTACGATCCAATCAATACGTCGCGATTTTTATATGCGTCTTCAACATGCAAATATCATACCTGTGAATACTCGTGGCTGCATTGCGTGAATGTCGCGCATCTCCTCGAGTCGATAAATTTCACCTGCTACGTTACTTCAAGCAAAATACCGATGCAGTGAGTGTGCGCGTGAGCGAGATAGCGTCAGGGAAAGAGACAGAGAGAGAGAGAGAGAGAGAGATGCGAGTGCACATAAATAATTTCCTTCGGTGCGTTTAATGCTGGGATGCAGGAAGAGCCAACGACTTTTTCTCACTCGGGAAATCCTTGCGCCTTATATACACGAGCTCTATACGGACGTGCGTGCGCTCTCGCGCGAATTGCCGGCACGTGCGCAAAACGGTACTCAATTAATCTTTCTAACAAATCTTTTAAAGTGCTTATAAACGAAATGCCTTTTCTGTATCGCGCAAGAAATATTTATTATCGACCTTATAAGATTAAGTCAAAGTACACTTTGTTACTGCAAAAGAATGTTGATAACAGTATAAGAAGCAATATTATGGTGAAATTAATGTGGGTTTCTTAATGATTAAATCTATACGTGCATCGAAAGTATTAATTACTGATTTTCGTTTTCTATTCTTAACGAGTATGTTTATATAGATAATGTCGAATTTAGTTGTTACTTATGGGCTCACCCAAGTTGACATTTATTTTACATTAAAATTTTGTAAGTAAACGTTAAGCTAGTAAACACTCCAAGCTTGGACTGGAATTGAGTGGGAATTAACTTCGGATGTCGCTCTTATTTGTGAGCATATACCCCGTTCCTGAAAAGGTAGAAATACTCAGCAAATTGGATATTAATATTAGGTATTTTTATTGTATTTTGATTTTTGGTAGAGCGACACGTGACGATGTCATCTTTGCCTCAACAACTATATTATAAATTAATACGTAAAAACAAGTTTGCCCAAACAAACAAATCAATTAGGGTAACTATTGCGGTGATGATTCGGTGTAATATAAAAGTAAATGATTTTACTAATAATGAAGTGACCTCCTTAAAATCGTCAAATTAAAAGTAATCAACCATATCAGTTTTATCGTCTGCTCCTCGAATCACTAAGCGTTCAATTAATTTTTTCCGACACTATTCAGTACATTAAAATACAAAATTTTATACATAAGTAAGTAAAATAGGGAATATTTTGCCTATTTGTAAGAATGCAACAAATTTTCGCTCATTGCAAAAATTTTATATAAACAATGCTTTTATACTTTTTATATAAATAATGTTAATTATACGTCTGTGATCATTAAGTGACATGGCTTAGCTAATCACAAAAAACACAATGAATACTTTGAAATGAAGTCTAATATTCTATTTGTAGAAAACTATTTACAAACGTCGAGCGAAGAAGAAAATACTAAAGCATAAAAGTCAATCTTCATGAAGAGTAATTCTAAACACCTCGTTGAAACTCAAGTCAATACGTGAAATGGGGGACCACCAAGAACCCATCATGTTATGAAAAAGTTCGTCTGCTGCGTACTTCAGATTACTGCATTCCTCAAGAGGAGAAACGCAAACAAATAAAAATGGCGATATACGAGTACGTTTGCTCATAATTTTCGTAGCCATCGATCGGCGCACATTTAAAAAAAACGTAGTATTCCGCTTGTAATTGCTTTCTTCGGTCCAGCTGCAAATACTGAAAGGGATTGGAGCCGCAGATTGCGAGGTGCAGTGAGAATTAATGACGGGAACCGCGTCTTGCAGCTCGCGTTGAGCGTAAAACGTGCAGTAATGCCCGACACCCAACGCGAGTCTAATATCAGACTATTAAGCTCAATTATACAGAAGGCCGATGTACATTCCGAGCATAGCACTCTGTCCATAACGACGCGGGAAGAAACATTAACCATCGGGATTTTAACGTTGACATTATATACGATCTGTTTCGCTCGTTTACAAGCTTTGACGGTATAAAGTGCTCGGCACTATCGGTTTACGAAGCCAGAGTTTAATTGGGGAAGGCGGTGTAATTGTACACTTTTCGTCCTTTAATAAATTGAACAATTAGTCGATGTTGTGTACACAACGAATAATAATTTATTGCAATCGGCAATAATTACATGTGATTTTTAAGTAAACGCACCTTCCGTAGAAATGCGCGTAATTATGCTTTTTCTAGGTTCCTCTTGTAATTTCACGACTATATCAGAAAGCTCACACCATTGGTGTGAAGTCATTAACGGCAAGTTACATTCTGGTTACGTTGTAAACAAAAATTTAATTGCAAGATTACGCATCTTAAACGAAAAGGTAACTTCTCTAAAATGAAAACGAAAATTTAGGACGGATCATATAGTGCTATTGTCGAAGCCAACTTCGGTAACAATAGGAGTCGGTCAATCACCGTTGATATTAACATTTGCGTATAAATGACTGAATTGAAGCCAATAGGCTGAAAAATGATTGGAACAAATACTTCAGACTATAAAATATAAATCAAGAAATTTTTTGTAAAATTTATTTCATTTTTTCGACCTTCGAAATATTTAAAATACAAAGTATTACTTTGATTTTCCTTAATTAAAATAAATTGTATCTCAAAATGTATAATAAATACATCATTTCTAATGACCATTCATCATTCTACGAATGCAATAAACCAGTTTAACATTACTTTAATAAATCATTTCGTACTCTGCATGCCAAATACCCAACGCGTAATTGAATTTTAATATACTTACATCTCTCTCAAAAATTACTTTTAAGAAACATTTACGCAAAACTGTTAAAATAAAATGAATAATGAAATCGGTTGGTGATCATCCATTATTATCTGCATCATAAAAATATTGGATGTCCGGTTCGATAGTAAATATACATCGTATCTGGGTAATAAATCATTTGATTTCAGCTTATCGCTTGCTTCTGAAAATAACGTGTATTTCTGGGAAACAAAAATATTCCCGATCGGGCCGCGAGAATGATAATAAACAAATGTAACACGGCACTAATTAATCCTCCTGTTATACTAGTAGCTTGTTCAACAGATATCCAGCCTTCTTTCTGTGTTTTTTTTTTTTTGTAACAAACATGCGACTTGCCGCAACAGCATCACAGACCTGACCGGGTGGTAATTCGTTATTGCTTTTGTAGCATCGGTTTTACATTCCGGCTCTTGTTTTTTTTTCTCTCACGATCACCCACACATTTTATCTTCTTCCTTATACATTTATCTTTCTATTCCACTTGTATCGTAGATTTTTCACTTGGACTTAAACATTTAATTAAAGTATGATTGTATATTTTTATTACAAATATTCCAACGGAATATCTTTTAATGCATAAAACTCGAGTAACATTTTTTTACAATATCTTTTTGAACTTGTGATTCTGAATATTAACGCATTTTATATAAGATTCCTTTGCCTTTCTTCGTTTTTACCATTATTCGGGTGTTTTGTGTTAAAACAAGTTTCAGCCTTTTGTGGGCCCTTCAGGACGATCAGGACTAATGCAATCATTTTTATTAAATCACTTACATAGTGGGTTTGGTTCCTTGTGCGACGGATCTCTTATGCTGACATATATTCTCTCCGATGTAAAGTCTACCGTATTATTTGCATGAATTTTTGTAAGCACATTCATTTCTTCTGTAATTATATCTTTGTTTTTTATATTATTAAAGAATTTCGAAAGATTCTTTTCATTTTTAAAATATCATCTATATTAAAAATATTTTTGCATTTCAGCCATTGCCTAGCACAGAACTTCTATGCAAGGCAGATTCACTGATTTTGTTTCCTACGTACATACGTGTTTGCATTCGTGGACATTGTATTGTAAATCTTAAATAATCTATTGTACATATTCTATATTGTTTATATTGTTTTGATCAATTAAATATTTTGGCTGGGAATTATTGTTCTCTAATGTTGGTTTAATTAATAGCATATATTATTATATCTAACATTTTTGATGGGAAAATTTTCAATTTTATTGCTCTTATTTTGGTACCAGTTTGTTATTATTGTCCCCTTCTTTTCTTTGTAGATGTAGAGGAATATCCCTTTTTTCACTTGTTTCGTAAATCTACGCATATATAACCTATTAGTATCCGTGATAACTCTGTTGCTATTGACGGACTCCAACTTGTTGTTTTTCTCTTTGCGCTATTTCTCAAGGTAATCATTATTCTTTCCCCAATTCTCTACCATTACTTGATAATGTTACCAGGTGTCACGAGTTTGATGAATATCTTCTGAGCTTTGTTTGTGGAATCACAACTTTTGCAAGGCTGCATGCGAACTTTTTAATTCAAGTGTTTTGTTTCAGATAATGTGTTAACTAGGATATCCAACCTTCAATTCGAACTTCATTTGATAGGTAGCAAATCGAACAGGTGTTCATACATTCTGGAACCAATCAGTTTGTGAGGATATTCCTTGCCATTATAAGTATTGATGATTTTGAGACATTGCTCCAGAGACATGATATTCTTAGAGCTACCGCATGCTGCAATGTTTCCTTGCACTTTTTACTTTTTTATCTTTAGTGCGTCAGTTCATATTTATGACCCCTAGAGGTGGATCGAGTGCGTTTCTACCATAAGTAATCTCCGTTTGCCTCTCCTTGGACCTCCCACGTTTGCCATGTTATGACTGAGGGTAGTGATCTTTGTTGCTGCTTTTTCTGCAGATTCCCTAACGGGTGGTCAAAAATTACTGTCGATGCCTCAACTAGGCGTTTTATGGTAGAGGGAGTTGCAATGGCTTTTGAGACGTCTCTCATGAGAATTGCGACGTTCATCATTTTCCTCGAACGCGTTATTTCTATATTGTAGGATAAGTTATATGCCTGCGTGTGTATACGTGTTCGTCTTCTTTTCGATTAGCCTCATTACCTGATTAATCTCTAATTGGCTATAAGTCGCAGTGATTTCTGGAGTAATCAACGCTTATAGATTACTCCACAGATTAGGAAATAATCCGGACCACGTATAATGGATGATGAGCCTTTACGTTACTTTTCGTACCCTGTATCCGAGACGTTGTGGCATTTTAATTAAAAATGTTGAATTTTTTCATAAAATATGGCTTTCTTTTTAGATTGCAAATCTTTAATCCAGGCGAGCTTTAGTCATCAACTGTAGACCGAGCGTCGCATTTATATAAACGCTATAAGCAGTAAAATAAGAAAATGTTGGTAAATTATCATTATATTTTAAAAACTTTTTACTATAAATACACTTCATATTATACAATTACGTAAAGTCGACTATTGCAATCTATTTGTGTTCATAAACAGGGTAGGTTTCGATTAAATTCCTTAAACTAGGGGCTTCGCCCCTGCGGCCTTTGGCCGCCAACCACACCAGGGGGCTCCGTTCGCTTCGCTCGATTGTCCCGGTTCGGCCCTTCGGGCCACAATAATGTACGCCTTTGGCCGCAGGCTCTCAGCATATCATTCGTTCCACGTATACAAAGTTAAATTAAAATCTAATTAAAGTTTGATCTGCAATATAAGTTGCAAAATATAAGTAAATCATATTTGATATCTACGTGCATTAATTACTCTTCAACATCGTCTACAATCATCACATATGATCCTTCATCATCCGACAAATAATCATTAATTGAAAATAATTGAAAATAAACATTTTTAAAACTTCTCCTCATACCACAGGTTGGACCAAAGTATTCAAATTCCAAAAACTAATCCATTCTAAGTTAGGTCAGGGCATATCCAAAAACAATTTGTGAAAGCATTTCTGTTGATTCGTTCGTGAGCATTTTTGGATTCAGTATGGTCTGAGACGTCGACATTTCATGAAAATAGTGCGTGTCATTTTTTTTTTTCGGATGACCAAATTCAATACTTCGATCCAACCTCTGGTATGGGTCGAAGTAATTAATCTTTCATCGACTCTTTCTGTTATTACACATGCGTCGTCGTGATGATTTACGCAAGGAGCAATACCTTATCACTTACATTCCTCGTGTCGTGATATGGCACATGTACCTTTGTTGGCAGATCCTTGGGCATTTTATTCCCCACTTATGAGGTTTTATACGAGCACTAAATTTTCGCGCAACGATCCCCGGCATGTTGCTGAATGTTCCAGGTGCGAATCGCTTCGATTATAAAGTTGGTCGTTAACTTACCGCGGCCTTCGTGTCTGCGGTAATATCACAGGACTCGTTTCAGAAAAACTTAACAGTTGTAGACGGCGGCGTTTCCGACATAGCTTCCTTCTGATTGGTTAAGTAAACAAGTTTAAATTTAGGGTTCTCTTTTTTGAGGGCATGATTGGATATTTCGATCATAAAAGTTCGTTCTATGAAAATAAATCTTGACATCTTCGTTTTATTCTTTTAATCCTTATTACACTCCCCGGCTAAATCTCGTAAAATGCTCCTTGAATTCTTTATTATTTTTCATAGTGTTTAAAATTATGAGTATTAAAAAATGTTTTATGCAAAAATGATAAAGTTTTATATTGTTCTGTCCAAAGCTCCTAAATGGATTCTAACCTCTATGCTTATACGAGGATGTTAATGTTGACAACATGAAGAATCGAAGACGAGTTTATGAATAAGGCATTAGCGGGAGCAGGATACGTTTGCTGTAACGTTTTCAAGTTTTTAACTCTTACTTATTCAGAAAGTGTATTTTAGCCTCGTATAATAAAAGGTATTTTCAGTAAAACCTTGCAAAGAAAGATGTTTTAATTCTTCCAATGCCTACCAGAAATATTCAAGGATCCCACAAATATCGTCTGCTCTATATACAAAATCACAGACTGGAGAACAAACCGATCGCCGCGAGATTCAGAACTCACGACCGCATGTATAGATCGCCGAATTCGAGGTCGTATATTAGCGCCTCTTAGGTCTTTCGTTACTTCGTTTTGCGACTTGTTTCTTCTCTTCTTTCGTTTGTGGAGTCCAGGACGACCGATTAAATAGTCGCTCATGAAAATAATGCAAGAGGCTGACTGCACGGCATCCCAGCGAGTTATGACAAGGCGGGCTTTTAAGTGGTCGTGCTTATTTTTAGAGGGAGCCCTTCGTAGCGTAAAATGGAACTCCTAATTGTTCTCGTTAGCGCGCTCACATCTGTCTGAACTCGATGAACTTAGAACACTTCGAGGTGATGTCATGCCGATCGCCGTATCTGAGTGTTGAAACTAACAGCCAATAGGAGATGACCGTGTTTCGTCGCGAAGATGTACTGGATGATTTGTACTGTTAATTGAAATTGATAGTATACTGAGTTATCAAATCTCACGCATAGCATTGGTAACGATTATTGCGAGAATTGTATGAATTGAGCGACATCACCTATGAACTTCTAAACAATACTGAATTGGCGCACCGTGAACACCAAATTATGGAAATCATACAATATTTTATTACAATATATTATTCGGGTAACCATCGTAGATTATGGTATTTTTTCAGTAGGCACATATAGTAAAACAATCATAATAAAAAGAATTTTCAAAATCGTATGAAAAACTCATTATGATTCAAGATCAAACGTAGGTGATTATTCCATCGATCATAACGATCAATGTATATAAATTTATCTTAATCGCTTATTCAATGTTTCTCGGTACAACGCTTCTTAAACTTTTAACTCTTTTTTTATTTCTACAGATATTAATATTATAAAAATCACTAAATAAGTATTTGTTTCATTTCAAACATATTCAATTATGTCTAAAAAATGCGAATAATTATACATTGGAATAACCAATCGGAATTTTAAAAATTAATTTGAAAACCTCGATATGAACTAAATAAAATGAAAAAGTAAAAAGAATTGTTATTTAATATTTTATACTGTATTTAATTCAACTACCCTCCTATCCACCATATATTAGGTAAGAAGTGCATAATTTTTTTCTTTTTATAAATATCTGAGAATTCACTATCTCCTTTTTCACTTGTCACCTTATCAAACAAAACAAACAAAACAAAACAAAAAAAATGTAAAAATTATAAAATTATTTGTATATATTTCTGTTAATAGTATGTAGGCTTGTGGTAAAAAAGATTGTTCAAATCTAATATTTACTTTATTTTTATTTTTATTGATATACAATTTTGTCTATACGATGTTCAGCTATTCCCGAATATTTGTCTGGATCATTAAAAATATCATTTTTATATGTTCTTTGTCCTATATATTATATATTACTGCTAGACTACTCCACTACTTCGCTATGTGTAAGACGAGCCGCGGTGTTTGTTTACATTTGGGAAGGTTGTTTATCCGATGGTGAAACGACTCTAGACCGCTGCTATACTTAATGTGGGTTTCTGCAGTTTCCTACATCCTCGACAAAATGTAAGTATGGCGCTATCTAAAGACGATCTGCAGCTCTCGTACCTATTACCCTGAAGTAATGTGAAATGATTTGAGTACGGATATATCCCAAAAACTAATCAGGTAAAAGTTGACCCAACTTACGACTATTGCCCATGTGCATTTTTGATATCTGTTTTTGTTCGAGAGCTACAGCGAAAGTCGTTTCCATTTTTGAAAACATGGGCATTTAATGAAATAACATATGGTCCTTGTTTATCGAGTGACCGAATTCAACACTTCGATCTAACACGCGGGTCAAAGTAATTATAGATAATCAATGTGCCAATAAAACAAATTCCGAATAAAATTAAACAAATGTTACGTAATATTTCAATTATATATCTTGAATCTTTCGTATGAAATGAAAGAAATGTATGAAATTTCTAGTCACAAACTGATTTCTAGTTATAACTTAGAACTTATACCTCCAGTGCAATACAATTCTTGTTCATGAAATACTCCTTAAGTCAATATGGTTTCAATTTCAATTGTTATGTATACGTATTGTCAAAAGTTATTAATTACTGGCATGAAAGGTATGCGCGTTTATTAGCTGACTGAGTAACGCGTTGAAAGAGTTGGCTGCGATTAGCTCGCGTTTTATACTCTCGTGTTCTTGCCCCTGCCCATTGCGCGACCTCGGTGACATGCAACGTCCCCTTTATTGTCGACTTCTAGGACTTTGCGTTCGGCTAAAACCTTTGTTATCCCTTCTGTATTATATGGAATTTCACGGTGCAGCTTAAAGTAATCCGGGCGTGAAGTTAACGTGAAAATATTTATCAATTTTGTACTAAACGAATGGATACACTGAAGTTTTAATGGAGCATACAAGCCTTCGAGCCTAAACTTTACTTTCGAAGGGTATCATTTTTTGCGCAGTTAATATTTACCTTTTTTTAAACACAATATTATTAATATTTTTCTATCTAAATTTATTACTATTAAGCTTTTTATTCTACAATATTTTAAATAAAATTTTTCTTGTGGTAATGTCCGGCTATCTATCAAGGCGCGAGTCAGGGCCCAGCTTGCGCCCGGATATTTACAAACTGATTTCTACTAGGGTAATTTTCTGCACTTTTTAATCGATTTGTTTATCGAATTTTCTCGTTTATTTAATTTTAGTCCCTACATCTTTTGTCGAGTTCTTTATCGGTCCTTTCGTTTAATGGTCAATGTCGGTTGGCACTGAAAACCAAGAAAAGCAAATCTACCCGCATTTTCTCATTTTTACTAACTGGTAAGCAATTGTAGTATTTATTTAATACCTTTTTTATTACTAAATGCAAATCGTCATTCCTTTACATACCGACAGATTTTTCTTTCAATATCATATACTTTTACACCTTGCTGAGACCCTGCACTTTCTGCCTATATATAGTTGATTGTATTGCTGAACTCCATAGCCACTGCTGCGAAATTACTGGACTGTTTGCCAACGTACCTAGGACTATAATATTTTATGACCTATCAGTTACCTGAAATTTAATTTTTTTATTTGATTATATATTTATTTAACAAAAAACGTCCATCAGAACTCATTCAAAAAACCTAAAATTATAGTTAAAGCTTGTAAACACGTGATGTGCTCACAAAAGTAATTGTAATATTATATCAATGAATTGGAAGTATTACATGCCTACGTAACTGTTGTATGTATATTAAATAGGTCACCGAGACTGCCACGGTATTTCATACAATAATGAAAGTATAGATACTCGTCCAGCTCTAACAGAATAAAGAAAAAAATATAGACCGATATTTTTTAATCTGCCAAAAGTGAATAATTTGCCTACATTTTTCAAAAGATTATGAATAGGAATGTCACGGAATAAGTAAACGGCGGAAATTCGTCGGACGATTCTTTCACGGAGGCTTATATTCGAGAGTCACCCCAACGGAAACTTTCCCCCAGCCGATACACGGCGCAAGTATCGACGATGTCCATTACACACTGACATTTATGAATAAACTCTGCCACTTTTACGCGCGACTGTATAACGACTGAAAAAAATCACACTTTCTATTTACGATGACCATTTGGATTTTGTCCTCGGCCAAGTTCCGGGGGCAGAAGAGAGGAGGGCTGACTCTCGGTGATTTTGTCGGCTTTATAGTAGATTTCGAGCATAAAGAAACTGGGACACCCTTCAGGTTTTATGCCATTATTACGTATGCAAGTGTGTCGCGATTCCACCCTAGGTGAATGGCGAACTATCACATCGCTCTGATGGTTTTCTGGCGTTGATTTCGACCATGACGGGTATCGCACGAATCCGGGGTTCTTTTTCTTCGTAAGTCTGTTAAATGTTCTGGTCCCTGCAATATCTAATGTCCGTTACTGTAATATTTTATTTGTTTGCCGCAACATATGTCAATTTTTTTTTTTTTTTTTTTGTAAGATTGGAACAAGTTTTTTCATGGGAATGTAGTGATTTTCGAAACGTTGGAGTACAAATGAGATATTACACGGGACATTTAGTGTGGTCGAAAAAAGCCAATTTGGAAATATAGAATCTGACTTGACATCTCTTTAGTAGAGATAATTCGCAAGGCGAATGGAAAGTTTATTAATTTGGTGATGATTAGTAAAATAAACTCGTAGAAATACTGCAATCATTACGAAAAAATATTAATGGTATAAAGGTTGTAATTATTGAACACCGTATGTTTGTATAAGTCATATTCCCTGCTCGTTTCTATTCATATTAAAATTTACTGGAACATCCAAAATGCCCACATATAGCTAATCAAAAATACATACGCGACGATTCCTTTCTTCGTGCTCCTCGGGCCTTCGTGACTTTCGGCCCGGCAATTATTCACTGATTGACAATTATGCGCTAGAGTGGTTGGTGCACCGCAATGTCAGTAGGGCCCTTTTTTACAATGACCAAGTTTCTTTCGGTACGTTAAATATTCTGACGAGACCCTCGCGGGAAAGAGAACGATGAATTCCGACCCCATACATCGCATTTCTTACGGGAACTTGTCCTTGTGTATTTTGGGCGTGCACTGATCCGCGTTGACATGTTCAAGTAAGCGTTCCTAGTTTGCTGCGGGAAAATTATAATTGACCGTTGCCCATCATTTGACCAGCTGCACAATCTTCGTGCAATGTGCACTGATGTGCATTACAAGTCGGTATAGTGGTACGTATGCACCCAAGAATAAGTTTTAGTAAGAATTCCAATTTTTTTCATATATACGCCTACCGCAAATGGGTTGCAGGCTGTATTTACACGCTTTAAATATTTCCCATCAAATATAGAAGATACTAGGTAGGTTGTTTCGTAAAATCCGAGTAATTCTTACCTCTTTATATAAAATTATCTGGATATATGCACAGCTTACATTGTATATAAAGAAAACCTAACGTTTATTGTGTATAATAGAAAGAATATCCATGGAAAAAAGTTGGTTTCAAGAAATGCGTTTTTAAATATATAATAGTACCCTGATCACTAAGATTTACTCCAGTTAGAATGCATTGAACTTGTATGGAATTTATAGGTCCATCGTGATGTGAAATTTTGACAATTTGATGAAAAACATAATATGGTCATTTTATTTCGAGTGGTCAAATTACTAAAACACGAAGATCTACTACACAAATTTAAATAGTAATTTAAAAATAATTGAATATGTTCATATTTTTTAAAGCAATAAATTTATTAGATTATGTTTGTACGCCTTTTTATTTTCAAGAAACCAACAAGAACAAAGAATTGATTCTTCTTCATTGTATAGAATATGTTTGGGATCTTTCACTCAAATATGATCGCCGAATGACATCAAACACGGAGTCTTGCACTATTTGGTAGTATAGAAATGAGTTTCGATTTCGTATTAGATTCCAAATTGAGCTTCCATGCAACAAAAGATCAGGTTGTTCTTCGTACGCGCGATTATACATCTTAGTTCAGGGAGAAACTATCACATAGCTAAAAATTATATTTATAACGCTTAGCCAATCGATTTTGTTAAAATAATTTGCTGCAAAATAAGGTGTGATCGATTTGATCGAGTCGGAGTGATCGACGATAGTGCACAAAGGAACGAACCTCGTAAAGTCGGGGAGAGGCGACCTTTCAAGTATGGCTTTGGGTCCACGGATGGAGATCGGTGGGTTACTCGGGAGAAAGCCGAAGTGCACAGCATCCAATATGCAATAAACATACGGAGGTTTGACGTATTTAATAGTAACAGGCTCGTATAACGTTTGACATGCGTGGAAGCTTTTATGGGGGATGGGTATCTTGCAAAAGAAGACTTGGACGACGATTCTCATTTTCGCAATTTTCTCATTCGAAGATGTGCTTAAGGTGGAGTGAAGACCCATCGATCCGGTTGAGAAGCACGGAACTCGAGACGTATAGCTTGCGGTTAATTGCACGTCGGCGAACATCGCGGACGATCCTTAAGGTTGTCACGCTTGTGGGAGAAACTCGTTCGAAAATTTCACAAAATCCTTGATTTACGATTGTACACATTTTAGAGAAAAAATTTCCGAAATTGCAAATCACGTTGTCCGTGAGTTAATTGTAATTAGCTGCTTCCGTGCTCATGTATTTGACTTATTGAGAGTGTTTCCTGAGTTTAGTCACCTATCGATCAATGGTTACAATAGTGAAATTGTTCATGAAATTTAATTATCATGTTTTCAAAAATTATTCAAACATGTTTAACCGTGTGACATATCGAAATAATTCATAAGTACAACAGGAGTATGTTATTTTAAATATTATTCAGAATATAGTTATTAGTATATTATTCATCATTATCAATAATTAATTAGTAGCTAACCAATTACAGACATTTTATTCTCGTAGTGGGATTATTCTAAATTTATGGCACCCAGGATATCTCGGGTGTACAGCAACCCTTTTATGCTAAGTTCTGCCTCCGGTTGAACAAATAGTAAAAGTAAACGGAAAAGGGGAAATTATTGTGTAATGATATTGATCGTTATCACTACTCTGTTAGTTAGCAAGCAAAACTTCCGCAATATTGTTTCCACCTTTATGCGCTTATTCTCGGATTTGAAATATCTGTTTTTAATATAGTTCTATATGGCGATAAATTTAACGGTATTCTGCTAATTTCTATAACTAATATCATTCTAGTTTACAATCGTTTTTACGACCATATTCTATATGTGAAACTATTAGTATGCAAACAGTGTAGACACAAAATGTAATTTATGTATGGACACTACTATGCTCAAAATTAATAAATTCAAATTTGCAACATATTTTACAATAGATTACGAACCGTGTTCAAATTGTTTACGTCAATTGGAATATATAACCGATACTTCCTAATGATATTACATTTTTTCAGAATAATGAAAATACAGTGGATGTTTCTATAGTTGTCGCTTTTCACAGACCAAATAACAAAGCTACTAAAAAGTTCAGTCGATAAATGACGTTGGGCTTTTAGACTTTTATATGACTTTCACAGATTACTTTTATAAATCGTGAGAATGTAGGCTTTCAAAGCATCACTCGCAAAACGGCGATTGGTGATTCAGAAGATTTATTTATCAGCAGTTTCTTTTTTCAATAATTTTGTATGATTTTTTTAAAACTATTTTACGATGTATGTTTATTATCTATTGTTCTATTGAATTATAATTGTTTGTATTAGAAATTATAGGTATCTAATTATCGCTAAATTACATCGGTTTAAAATTCTGCTGTTAACTTGACAGATACAAGTGAAGAATAATGTTCTCGGAATATATTTTTTATGTAAAATACAAGTATTTTTCCATGTATATATGCAACATTTTAGCTATGTTTTGTAGAACACCATTTATATGGCCGTATAGACTTCGTTCGAGGTCTGGGTACGCCTTTATAAAAAAAAAAAAAAAAAAAAAAAAAAATATGCAACATTTTAATTTACTTCCATATAATTTGTATTTCTTGAAAAAAAAAAAAATATATATATATATATGTATACGGTCAATCATTTCTTTAATGAAACGTGCAGTGTGTTTTTCTTACTTTTTACGTTTTACGTTTTGTAATAAATTTCAAATGCACCATATATATTCTTAAATTATTTATTAAGTATAAGTATTAAATGCCTATTTCATACTGACTACGTTCCGAGCAGATCATTCTTTTGATCATTGAATAACCTTGCATCTCATTGGATTACGCTAATCGCGTTTTTTCGATTCTCTCATGTGACACGGGGTTATCATAAAACGAGATTATACTTGAACATATTTAACTATTAGACGGTGCCAATATGCTTGCATATTTGCTAATCGAAAATATTAATAATTTATTCAATCACATTGCATGTAACCGCATTCTTAAACGCTTTAGTTAATATAAAATTTACAAAATTACTTTATAATGTTTCATATATTACAAAGATAGAAAAAATATAAATTATATATATTTACTTTATATTTACTTTATAATTATATAATACTATAGTTATAACTTTTATGCAAAATTTGTTTACTTTAAAGCTATATATTTTTTAGTTGTATACTATTTACATTATTCTAATGGTTACTCAGAGCATCAAAAAATAAGGCAAGTCAATTTATACGTAAAGCTTTGATATCAGAAGTACAGAAAAACTATCCAAATGAACATCGTCCTATAAAACTAAGACCAGTTTATGGCCATTTTTCTGGATTCCATTACTTTTAATATAGAGGCCACAAAAATTGGGCAGAAATTGGTGTCATTTTCTACTATGGCTGTATATAAATTACTATGTACTTTATATACTATTTACTTATCACTGTTTTCTTTATCTTTTTTCTAAACACCTCCAAACTGTAATTTAGAGTTTTTTATTTTTATTTTTATTTTAGTTATAAATAAGAACTTCAATGAAACTTTAAGATTGAATAAAGATTTATCATTTTTAAGTAACGCGTCAATATTACAAAAAAAAAAAAAAAAAGAAATACGTTCAGTGCTTCAAAATTTGATTGTGATACATATTATTCATTTACATATTATAAGTCACTACAAATCTCTTTTCATTCGAAAAATCTTGTATTTCATGACACTAACGTAAAATAGATCTAGCCATCATATAAAGTTTTAATCTGTGACTTTAACTAAGAATTAAGTCTGAATTACAGATTAAAAGTTCTTCAATTAGTAGGCTCCTTTTTACGTACACAATATCAAACCATTTCTCTATCACACAAGATTAAAATCGTAAATTCCGGATTAGACGGTAAAGTCGCAGTACTCGAAAACATTTAGACATATGTCGTAAAATACTTTCAACTGCTATTAAAAGTAATTAATTATTCATAAAATATCTTATTGCTGTAGATTTTTGCAAATATCGGCTCGCGTCTTTACGGTAATTGTATTATTGACTAGAATAGAAAGTCTGTAAGTTGCAGTGTGGTCTGTACTAATTTAGTAATGATACACTTATTGCAAATAAATGGGTAGCGCATGATGTTGACGGTACTAGCATTTACTGAATGTTTTACTTCTGAAGTGAAGTTTAACATTTTATTGGCCACCATTTTAATTAAGATGTTATTACTCTGAATTAATTCCATTTTCACTGTGTGTTATTTCACTTTTTTGTCTAATCTTTTATATTAACATATATATAAGTTTTTTTTTTTAAATGATGCTTCATTATTAATCACGTTAATATAATAAGTTGAAATAGGTGATTTGTCGTGAATTTTTTTTTTGTAGAACATTTGTAGAAGAAATGCAGAAGTTAATAACAAAAATCATTGATACACTTGAATGAAATAATACGTTGTGTTATTGATCATTTATGAGTTATCGATATAGCATTTATACAATGTGCGGGCGAGAGAACGATACGCAAGGAAAATGATTTTCCATCGACATCAATCTTAATTGCATGATTAAATGTATAGATTATAACCTTTCTTGAAAGCCACTATAAATGAATGAAATTTCGAATTGTAAGCATTATTTTATAAAACAATTCGGCACCGTTACACGGAAGAATCTGTTTTTACAATGCAAATGTTATTTTATTGTATGATCTGTATAATTTGACATGTTCATAATACAAAAATATAATTAATAGTTTTAGTGCACTGTAGGCATTAGGCAAAATGCATTTCTTAAATCTTAAATCTGCTGTTGTACATAATTTAAGAAGGTACTTCAAACTTGAAGTCGTAATTTATGTATTTACATCTTTCAGGATTAATGATGTGTTTCCCTATCTTCCATTCTCTCGCACTCATACATTATGTCGAAAACTGCCGTGATTAGTGAGTTTTTAATCGATTTATTGTCATTTAAAGTCGGAATAGTTACTATAGTTCTGCATATAAGAAAAGGGTATTAAAATTTTATTCTGACTTCCACCTGAAAAGTAAAAACTCCTAGAATATTGAAAAATTAAAACAATGCATCTTTTCTTTTATGATCAACGAAATCAACGTGGCAAAATGTAAAAAATAGTAATAAAGAAATTAATAATGAAATAACGATAGGAAGGAATGCTTATATGTCCATAATGTTGATGTTAACCTTGTTAAACTGCGTAGTTCAAACATCAAGACTTATACGTCTAAAATGCATACAAAGGCATACTGTTTCATCGTCGTGTCGTTTCAACCATTTCGTAGATGATTACTCGTGACATAGAACGCATTGCCCGAACGCTGGTTCAATATCCATAATGACCGTTCTCTTTCTCTTTTCCATTCAGCACTTCGCTTCTTCTATATTTCCTTTTTCTCCTATTTTTTGTCTCTGTTCTATTCGGATTCTCCATCGTCCTCTTCCGCTGCAACCGGTGCACTATAGTTTCTATACATTCTAGGCACGTCGCATATCGCGACAGAGTGGATGCTAATAACAGAGGAACTCCACAGCTCTCCGTAGGTACGGTTCATTCAAAGATATTTCTTTCGGTTTCGACAACTCTCCCGCTCGTGCTCCTCTTTTTTCATGGTCTTTCTCGCCAGTGTACGCATTTGTTCGAGCGCAACCTAGTGCTTTCAATGGGCCGTGTCATCGCGAAACCCCCCCCCCCCCCCTTCCTACTTCCATCCCATCCACACACACTCTTGGCTGTTCCTGTTTACCATTATGCGCCTCCGTGTTGGACGGAATGCGTGTGTAATTGCGGTGGATGAACAATGAACCGCCGCAGCGACGCAACAACGATAGATCCCTGGCACTCTCCTTTCTCCACACAGTTTTTGCGATCTTCTATTTCGCTTCTTTCGCCCTGCACCTCCCTTTCTGATTTCGCTGATTTTCCTTTCCGCATTTCACTTACATTTTATCTCTGTTTAACCCTTTCTATACGCCAAGTTTTCCGTATCTCCCTCTGCTTCTCTCAGTCATACGCGTGCACTGCACGGGTTATACTTTAAGCGGCTGTAAAACTTCGTAATAAAAAGGGTGGTTTCTGAGCTGGCCCATGGGGGCCGGGGCAACAATTATAGTGAGTGCGGTGGTGGCGTGGGTCTTTCAGACCTCCGTCCAGAGATGATGGATTTGTCGTGCTCTGTCTCGCTTTCACGTAGTCGCTCGCCAGCATTCGAGACCGCTCTTTCTGATGGTCGACGACGAAGTGGTGGTGACTCCCGGTACATTGTGTACTCAGCGGGACGTGGCAGGGCGTATTATGGCATCGCGACGACAATCGGTCTTGCGAATTGAAAAGCATCATTGCTCTCGCCGTTTTTTCTTGTACAGAACCCGGAGTCTCCTTCGTCTGGACGTCGACTTTGCGCGGACAATAAAATTAATGAAGAATACACCTGCGACGCTGTGAGGTCCCGCTTCGGGTCCGGGTAACTATTTGCATTTGATTAGATAAAGCGGAGACTGCGAGAGATGAGCTTACCTTTGCGTAAATTCGTTTTCTTTTACTCCGATGTCAGAATGTTGACATTTCCATAGATTAAGTACCAGTAAAATCGATTGCACGTCAAGCGGAATTTTATGTTTATAAACGAGAACCGAAAGTTCGTTAAATCGTAATGTATTCTGCAGATGGAGTAACATGGAAAAGGGTGGGTGCATTTGTTACTTGAGAAGATATTCATGAATTTACTTATGAAAGAGCCCGTGTAAAGTTTTCGTCTTACTCATAAACTAAAATTATACAAAAAAGTACGCGTAAGTTATATGGATTGAAGTTGTATAATCTTAATATGTGCAACTTAAAATATATGTGTTTGTTATTGTAGTAAGATACATATATCGTGCGAATCAATTTTCTAAGTCTTGAGTAATGACTTTCCCAAGTTATAGAGTCCCTTTAAGAAAGTTACTTGCTCAGCTGAATGGCGCAGATCATTTTCATCCCTTTTCCTAGCATTCCAACCATTTCAAAATAATATTTCAAAAAGTATAAAAAATAAACCATGGAAAATATTATGATTTCAACAACATTGATAAGATGAAAACAATTTTTAGTCAATTATGCATCAACTCAGATATTCACTACGTAAAAGCCATAGGAAAAATTACCTATGTGGGACCAATATCGTTAAAATTCTACTCCATATAACATAGTTTATTGTTTGAAATTATATAAAATGTTAATTATATAAGGAATGGATTAATAACCACCGCAATCCGTGAACTCTTGTTTTCTTTCATCAATTACTAAATTTTCAATTTTACCTTACTTCCTTACCACCAAAACGAGTAACTAAGAGTATTGGTCACGTTCTTTTATTAGGTGCTTCATTACGAACCTTATTTTAGAACTATCAACATTTTTAGCAACGAGATACTTGTGGAATTGACGTTTAGATTTAATATGGATGCAAAGACATAAACGGATTGTGATCAATGAATTTTCTTTTAAACCCCTATCCTGTTGAATGGTTGCTGTAAAACTGCAATCAATTATCGATTATATTCAGCCATTTTTCCAAAATTCATTTATTTATTTATTACTATACGGTCTTTTCAGCCTTTTTACATCAATTTTACAATTTTCACTTTTAACTTAAATGTAAATACAATTCTAGTTTGAGGCTTCGAGTGAACAATGTTTATTTATCGGAATTTCCAAACAACGTGACCTGGCTTACATATACTTTGCGGGCTTCTGCTTGGAAAGTTGGAAAAATGAAAATTAATACATCGAAGGTATGAACTTAAATCAACAGGAGAGGTTCACTTTAATGAGGGATTCCCTACTTTAGACAGTTAAAAAATGTTTCTTTTTTTTTGCTTAAATTTTCAGGTTATTATCGTAGAATATATACCCAAAGTTTTACAGGCCAATCTGTAGTATTTTTCTGAAGATATGAGTCTGAACGCAGGTAGAGGTCGGGCAGGTCTTCGAGCGACTGGGTAGTTTCGAAGGCTCCCCACTCCCTTTTATTATTTACTCCGAATGTTTACTGCAAATGCATCAAAATGAGTTTTTTTGAGGAAGCAGAAGGTGTACTTTATGGAACCGGCATTGCTGATTAAAGAAATATTGATGTAAGTCACTTAAAATTTATACTTATTGAACCTGAAACTGCGAAGCGCTTCCAATTCTCCAATTTCAGTTTTTACGATTTTAACAAATTGGCTGGCGTGATTGACAGAAAACATATCCACCGATTATAATGAATAATATAGCTTCTTTTACTCAGTGTTACTTCCCTCTTCTATCTAAACTAACAAGATTTGGGTACAAACATTTTAAAACGATATTCCAAACCGGTTAATTAATTTTTTTGTCATCTATCCCTCAAAATATTCGCATTACACCATTTCTTTGGAATTTTCTTAGTTTACTTAGACACTACATATGTAAATATTAAAATTTCTCTTCAATCTTATGTTTCTTAACATTTTCATATGTCTTGTCAACAAAATTTTTGCGAATACTTGAAGTAAACGGAAAAATATCACAAAAAGTTCATAGGCTTAAGTTATGTTATTATTTATTATTATTGTATATTATTATTTTTAAAAAATTCATAAAAACGCTTTATTTTTCGATCTCCTAAAGTATGATCCCCCTTTAAGATGTTATTACTCTTTCTAGATTTCTTTCTTTATAGAAATCTAGAAAAGTAATTTCGGGTTGGCCGTATTTCTTACTCAGTCAATAAACAATTATTTTTGTAGAGACATAAATATAAAAGTAAAAAATAATAATGTAATACAATTAAGGGGAAGCGACACAGAAAATTGGACTGGCACAGCGTAACGTGTACAACATTTTAAGAGTAATACAGCAAAGTGCAATTTCTTCGCATTTTTATGCCTGCTACAAATCTTCGACTTACTTTGAATGTAGCTTCCACTACCTTTGCATTGCTGCGCAGTGAAATATAGAGCACAAAAAGAGACCCATTTAACTATGTTGCGTCAGATAAATAAGGTGTTAAACGAATATTACCTCAAAATACGTGTCCCGCCACCCTAATGCGTGGGCCGGACGGATTGGTATTCGCCAAAATATGCGAACGGAATTTATGATGCAGCCCGGGACATTTTATTACGTTCGACAGAGTATGGGTACTATGCGCGAACCGAAATTTATGTGTGACTTAGCAAAATAGAAAACAGAGTCCAAATCGGAGAATAAATGGATGAGCCCGTCCAGGCAGTGAATGAGATAGAAGCTTAGAAAGAGAGGCAGAGACTGAGGCGACTATCGAACTGCAAGAGTACGCGTGGGTGGCGAGAAAAAAAGACTCGGACTCTGATGGCTCGACGTCGGTCTAGCGTCGTTCGAAAAAGTAGTAAAAGGGACTTACGGGGTAGAGTGTAGAAGCTACGGATACTGCACACGGACCGGGAGAACGAAAGCGGAGGCCTTTCGACGGATGAACAGCGCGCGCGGTTAATGCGTGGTAGGATCGTAAACTTTTTTAAATATGTCGGCCGAAGCCTCGCGACATGCGAGACGCTCTTGCCGGGATGTGCACGTGCTCTCCTCGAAACTCCATTATAGGGCTTTTTGCTAAAAATAAAAAATGCGTCCTGCGCTCTGTACGTTGCGGGCACAGTCCGCTTCCTAAATTCGTCCCTGACGTATTTCTCAGGAGCCTCTCGATGAAAGCTCCCAAGCCATTTGCTCGTTTTGCCTGGCGCAAAAATTTGCCTCCGAACGAGACCGTGGCCGACAAAAAAAAAACGGCGACGCTCCTATCCTATCTTTAAAGCATTTTCTGCTGTGAGCGTTTTATAGTAACCTTTTGAAATGTACGAGAGTCCAGCAGGCTGTGTGGCCCCTTCTGGGAAAACGCGATTTTGATTGTCATCTTTTGAAGGGCTTTCTTTACAATACGATTTGCTTTTTTTGTATATTATGTTATTTACTACTGTCAGGAAGGATCTTCAGTATGCTACAAATTTAGCGATTAACGAAAGTAGTAAAACTGGAGGTTCTTCAGATTTAAACTTGGTCATAGTGCGTTTGCATCACAGGCATTCGCAATTGCCATCTAAGTAAATGGAAGAATCTTTCTGAATATTTGAATAGGCAGTTGCACCTTAATTTTTAATACATCAGATAATTTAATCTAAGTAAGGTTAGGTTAGGGTATCAGATGTTTCTTGAATAATTGTCTATATATGTTGTTAATCTACTATTTCATGAAGAATCTATATTCACTTATAGAAAAATAAGTAAGAAGACATGTTTACTTTCTGCTAAATTAGGAAAAAGATTTATAATGTATCGTGAAAAGCGGTACATGTTTAAATCTTCATCCTTGTTTATGCCGAACATCAGATAGCACTTTCTTTGAATAAGAACATACCTACACACTTCATATATTACAAGCAATGTCAGTCATTTTCACAAGTTCAAAACAAAACAAGTGGCAAGTAGAATAAGAAAGTATTGATGAGCCGAGAAAAACGGAGAAATATTTTTTGGTAGGCTATCGATATTTTGTAAAATATATCGCGCAAAAAAAAAACTAAGACTTCAATGCGGCTAGGCCATAAAATAAAATAAATCCATTTAACATTATCTCAAGTATCATGACGTCATACTATGGAATATCTCGGATGTATTAATTAAATTCTTCGCAATTAAGTTCCGACCTAAAAAACACCAAAATTTTTACTCCGGATATCAACGTAGGTACCATACCTTTATAATTGGGCACGCAGGTCAGAGATCCAAGCAATAACCGGTCAATTAATCAAGCATCGAAATCTCGTGATTTCTCACAATAAGTCACGGCGATCCGAGGCTGGGAAGGTTGCGCGTATAATAAACGCGTGCCAACGAGTGTGCCAAGGGTCATTAGCTGATTACACAAAGGCCTACCAAGCGGTTCATATAAGCTCGCGGGCATTATACGCTTGGCGCCGCGTTGCGTGTCGATATGGTGGGGTAGGAGGTCACCGCTTAGGAAGATTCACTGACTGCGAGACGAGCGGTGCGAGACCTTAATGCCCTGCCAGAGGTCCGGGTCCCCGATTAAGAGGTTCTTCCTTACGGTCGCGTGGTGCTCTTTCCACATGGCTGGTAGACTGCGTGGCTGCGAATCTCCGAGAGATAGGAATGGCCATCGGCCAGTGACGACGGTGCCAGAAGGCTATCGCCTTTACTCGAGCCGGTCGGGGGTTGGGACCTTTATACTCGATCCGGCCCCCAGTGAGGGCCGCTAAGGTCTCCGAGTCCTCGATTACCGACGAAGATGACGATTAAAGTAGATATCTGTATTTGTTTTCTCCTTACACGCTTCGTTTCATCTAGAATTTTATTTCCAGATATTTGAAGAAACACCGCAGGTCAAACGAGATGCCACTCCTAAAAGATTCATTAAAGTGGATGAAGTTTTAAAATTTTTATCTTAATGCAGGATTAAAATAGCCAAACCAGGTTCGGATCTAGAAGGCATTTTAGTTTAATTGAATTTGTCTGATTATTTTCTATATCTAAATAATTCTTTCTATACCACATCTATATTTACAAACACGCAGCAGATTCGGCTCAATCAGATGATCAGATATTCGTGCATCACTGCATAGTTCGCACAGGAGTATATTAGATTAAATTCTGTCAATCCATTGATCAAATTAGATATGAACTCATTTTGCGTTGCAAGCAAGGTATAATTCAGATATGGCTACATTGATCTGATTTGTGATTTTGTCTCATCTACTTCGAATCTGATTAAATTGATTCGATATCAACTTACTTTAGCCACTTTCTGGTTTCACTTTGTAAAATGAGCATTTAATGTTATACTAGCACTGTATTATTCATTATCGATTTTTAACTAGGTTTTAAAAGTAAATTTAAATATTCAGATTCAATGGAGAATCTTTAAGAAAGGTATATAAAAACTGAATGTAATAAACACAGACAATTGATAGTCAATTTTAAATCTGTCCGAGTTTTTAAGTGATCGATAACTCGTGTCTAAAATGGTCGAAAAGGAAACCAACAATACTTTCAATGATGGCAGGGTGTAAATAACCATTCTTTCGAATACTAATAACTCAATGTTTCGGCAAACCGATATCCAACGCGGGTCTCGCTACAGGTGATATATATCGTCCTTTAGGAGTGAATCGCGAAAGTAGAAAAAGAGCTGAGAAACGATTGAAATGCGATTCCAATAGATACTCGAAACTGCGCGCATACCGCCTTTTCGACAGAGAGTGAGTGAGCGAGTGAATGAGAAAGATGCAAAGAAAGACAGAGAGACAGATAGAGGCCAGCATAGAGAGAGAGAGAGAGAGAGAGAGAGAACGTAGGTTACGAAAGAACTCGCGTAAAGAATCATAAGGGCCACACCGGTATTCATGGTACGGGGAATGCGAAAACGGGAGGACGAAGGGTTTAGGGCGGTCCCACCAACCAACGAGCGTGTGCGAATAACGAATAACGAACAACGCGGAGTCCGGTCCGTATAGGTACGGCAGTCGCGACCGCGTGGTTCCGAGAGCGCAACCGAGATAGATGGCGAACTTTTGCGCTCGCTACTCGCGCGCCCACATAGCAGCAATGTAAGTCATGTTTCTTTATGGGGCACCCTACGACCCGGCTACTTGTAAACTGACTAAAGATTCAGAAATAACCGCAGACCATGCGGCGGGCGGGAACCGTTCTCGTCGAGTCGCAAACGTTGCCGATATGTTGTAACTTATCTAGGTAATGCGATCGAGACGACAGAATTGCAGGGGGAATTCCTGAGGAGATATGGTTTCGCCGTCCGTGAACGACGAGAACAAAGCGATTTTACGAGTTGTGTTTCGCGAGCGATTGTTGCGTTGTCTTTTTTCGATTTCGAATTGTCGGCGGAGACTGAGAGTCCTTCAATCTGACGACACGCAATCATGATCAGAAATGTCGAGTTGGCATCGTAATTGGTTCGCCATCCACGACACATTGGGCTATCCTGTCAACTGTCACATGTTTCATCGCTATGAATTTTTAGATGCACCGCACAATTTTTAGAAAATTCATTTTACGTTAGCATAATAATGGTTGTAAAACGTTCGAAATCGGAGAACACATTGCGTCCCTTGGGCGGAAAGTTGGCTAGACCAGTCTAAATAGAAGCGAATATATAGAGCAGAAATAAATTGGATGTCAAGAACGTCTGGATATTCATTGCATCCTGACTGAATGAATGAACATTTTCATCGTTAATATTTACATTATTATCTTCGCTACCAATGACATCATTTTCTTCGTTGCTTATATAATTTGACACTAATGGTATACCAATGTCAACAGAGACAGCAATGAGTATCGAGAGTTTCAGTAGTACCTAAACATATTTAAACTTAGAGAAATACTAAATTTAAAGAAAAACTAAGCGTTCCTTAATGGTGTTCTCCTGGCATGTGATAAATAGTGTATAAATTGAATATAGTTATGAGCAAAAGTATTAATTGCAGATTTCACATAAAATATTGCTAAGAAACCTAACCAGTTCGGCCATTCTAGATATTTTACAAATTCTGTATGATCACATTTTTATCCCATTTTATATTGTTTTTACGTTGTCGTTTGTATTATCGTATTGAATGCTTGCGATTTTAAAACAGTTGACTGTAAATGTTCCATTTTACGTTATGACATTTTCTGATGTATTCGTAACTATTCCTTGCTATACTAGCGATATCTATGACGGATCATTCTAGACTATTTTTTATTATAGAATGTAACTTTTTGATGCTGTATCATGCACCGAGAAGGAGTAACTTTATCAGAATAGGCCGGAAATACCACGAGTAATATAAAGCTTCGATCAGAACGTATTTCTTGTCATGATGAACACAGTGAGACTTCATTTCTACGTGACAGTACCTCTGCTGATACAGCAAGATTCATCGCTGACTTTCTAAGATTGTCCCCAAGATCTGACAAAACCGCAACGCAACTTATTTCGCGTTTGTTATTTGAAGGGAAAGGTTTATGCGGGTTACCTTAGGCATAAAACCTATTGGCTGATCATGCGCACAAAAATATCAAGAACGCTAATTAGTAACAATATGAAAATAAATATCGTGTAATATCAATCATTTAAAGGAATAGAAATTAAAATAAGTGTCGAAGAGGCTATTGTGTGCTATAAAGTTACACATGTACAAATTAGACAATGTTTGTCTATACATTGTCTGGTTTTTGAAAAGTGGAAAGAACTGAAGTATTTCAATTTTCCAAAACTCCCATGGACGAAACTGTAGAGGTTTCAAAAGTTAAAAGATAGTGAATCATTGCATCCCGTTACTTTTCCTATGTTATACATGTACAGATATGAAATTGTTGCTCGTATCAATAACAGCACACTGAAGTTACACACATTCCGTCGCATGCAGCAGTGCAGAGACAATGTAACGCATTTGAGAAGCAGAGGGTGTTCCAGTGTGTACGTATTCATACGAGTGCATAGAGAAACTCGTCAGTAGATATTTTCTTTGTGCTTCCGGCGTCCCATGGCGCCCGTATGATAAATAATACCAACGCGTTCAGACAGACAGCGATCCATTAGTATTTCTATAAGATATGATTGATCACGCATCGGTTTTGCGGCCCGCGATAACGTCACTGCGGAATATTCAAATACCGTTCCGGAGTCCGGAGTGTATCGACAGACACTTTCAACCGCGACTGATTTAACACATGGTTAGTTTCATGAAATTACAAAAAAAAAATAAAAAATAATAGCAGATAACGAGCAATTTATTTTAACTTTTGCAATAATCCCCATGACGTAGGTTTTCCTTTGAATTATTGGTTATTTTTTTACATTATTTTTCATTACTGCCTTAGTAGAAAATGAGCCCAGTTTTTGTCTAGTTTCTGTCCAGTTTGCTTTTTTCCCCACGTTAAAGGTATAAAAACAGTCTTGTTCATGATTAACGCAATAAATATATAATGCAATAAATATATAACCCAATCATTTCTATGGTTGATACAGCCATAATAATATGCTTTCTCCAAAAATACCTTTTTTCCGCGTGAATTCATCAATTTTGACACTTCTTTCTCTTATTTTCAGAAAAAGATTCATATGATTTGATTAAATAAATTAAATATTAATATATTTTTGTTCAATTTTTCAATTCAATTGAAACAAATTAGAACAATCATCCGACTTGCTTTTGCATACAAAGAAAGGCAGTTAATAGAATTTATGCACTTCTTCTTCAGTAGATAAGTGCGTTTTAGAACAGACGTACTATATACTCTCAGTTTTTAATACTTATCAACGTTTTTAGGCTTTATGCAAATAATGGAGCAATATTACCTAGGCCTTTAATTAAATAAATTACACGTTGATTTTCCGTATAAAGAAATTGCTTCGCTATGATACATTTTTTAGTGATTTCAAAAACTTCAGTATATTTTAACAAGTTGAAACTACATTTTTCATTAGATATTCTTGTAATCCAGAGCAACTTTATTAAATAAGGTGATTTATTTTTGGAATGAGTTCATACAAAACATAACTTTACTTATTATGACTTCAACTTAATACAATCGCCGTTCTAAAAATGATGAAGTTAGCTGACAATTTCATGTATATTCAATAGTAAAAATCGATGATCGATATTCGGTATAGCTGCGATTATATCACTGCCAGGTCAAGGAGAAGACTTATACACAAATTTTCAAGATTATTAACTTATTTAAATGACATATATATGTATATAATTTTTTTTTAAGGCAATGATGGATCCGAATTTCTAAACCAACATTTCCACTACAGTACAGCCAAAAACAATAAGAAATTTTGCAGGATTCATCACCTCGCCTATCGAAACCACACTTTAAGGCGATACCATCTGAAACCAATGAGACTTTGAAGTACATGGACGACATATCAAGGGTTCGCAGTTCGAGTGCCGTTCGAATCTCGGCTTTTGTTTATCTCCTCGATAAAGCCAGGTGAGCATCCAAGGTCCATTGTCATGAATCGCGTCATCAGCAGGTTCAAGTGGCCATTTCGCCGGCGCTACGTGTCACCGGAGCGACTCGTTCCTTGCCGAAGCTATCGAATATCACGTCACGCGACGAACCGACCGCAGATTTTCAATAGGGGTTTCGGATATACATAACGCCGCGAACAGGAACTTGATCGGCTGATTAGATGGGATGGAAAAAAAACGATATCGAATCTCGTATAGGTAGCGGCGTGCGTATTTCTCATTCACGGGCCCAATAACCCACGCGTAACTCAATTCCGTGATTACGTCGTCGAGCCTTCCTATCGCGTTCCGATCTTGGCATCGGGTGCGGCTGCCGAAGAATTGGCGCGCGTATTGAACCCATTCTCCCTGATCGTGTCCTTTTTTCTTTCGGGTTTCGCGCCTCACGTTCATCTGCCTCGGAATCGAATTGTTGGCGTTGCTCAACCACGCCGGTGTTTACCCGATAATACCACATACCGACACTAGGCATTAATGAAGCGAGCGGACCCGGCAATTTGCAACGGTGACACGTACGGCCCGTAAACGCCACGTATGGGCTCAAATATACTCGATACCGATCTTGGAATAGCGCTCTGAGAAATTGTACCTGAACTCGAGGGGTACGATTTGTCTTCAATTACTCGTCCACCGAGGCTACGATAGGAAACAATTTTCCGAAGACGATACCCCCCGATATAGATGGATAACAATCGGGAATAGTCGTCGAATAGACTGTGACAAATGTGTAACGTTGTGATTTCAAAACCTGGCATATTTATCGTTCGACGGTGTTGTAAATAATTGGCCATGTCGAATGGTTAGAACAATTTCATTGTTTTTTCTCGGACAACTCTGACACTGTCAATTTGGGAAATTTTACTGGTATATTTTGCGAATTATGTGATAAATAAAAAGCAAACTTTTATATGATGTTTCGCAAATAAATATTATATCGGTCTACAAAACTCATAACATAGTTTGGATTTTAACTATTAATATTTTATAAAACTTTCAAATTGATGGGGTCGTGGCAGTTCGGCATTTTGAACCAATTGTACGTCTGTGTATTGACTATGTCTTGCAGAGTTGCCAGGTCGACGATTTAGTATGGTATACTTTTAATGGAAGTTTAGTAGTTTAACCCTAAAACCTGATAATCCTAGTATATATCTGAATCCAAACATTGCATGTGTTACAATTACTGTAAATTTAAAACGCAAAAAAGTCACTAATAAACTTCAAGTACTGTTGCACGACGTACGCGTGTAATAAAAGACAAGGAAATTATTAATTATTCGAATACGCCGAGACTGGCATAATATTCATGTATATTTTTTGTAGTATACAAAAAGATCTTCGTAATCATAAGTAATATTCTTTCAAATATGTAAATTAACCACTAAGGACTAATCGATCGATTAAATGTATTGACTGACCCTTGAAGGACATGAAAAATCGATTATTAAATCTATGATCTCTAAATTGAAATCATCAACCATATAACAGTATATAACTTTAATAAAGGGTCTTGAATGTTTCAGCATCGTTTAAATACAATATTGAAAAATTCTAGTATAGGTAGAAGACTTTGTTTAATTTGTATCTCACTTCTTCATTAAAATAATATAACATTACAGGATTTTCGCGTTTCAGTCCTGAAAAGTATATGATATATGAATGTAAGAATTTAATAATTAACACATATATATTTTACAACAATTTTTACGTGTGTATGATACCTTAAATGTTTCATCAGTCAGTGACATAATTTGAATTCTCTGTATAGTATTTAAGAAATATTGAATATAGTATCCTGTAGGTTAACTTTATGTCACTAAATTTTGTCAATCACCGTTAAATCGCATATGAACATGGCTCAACCTACAATTATGTTCTTTGTTGAAACAAAATATGTCACGAGTACGCTCTGCGATGTCTACTGATTTTCTAAGTTATGATTGCCCTGGGCCGTTAGTGGGATATATAATTTGTTTAAAATATATGTTTACCATGTTTTTGTTTATTTTTATCTGTATTTATCTATATATAAATAGTGGTAATTTTTACCACCAATTACCAAATTCAATTTTTCGCATCGACCCATGATTCTGTTTTTCCTGTTAGTCAAATTCGCTAATAAATACGCTTATCTGCATTTATTTCGTCGCTTCCCTCATCTGAAATAATTCTTATGTAATAAGGATATTTTCAGTATAGTACATTTTTAAGCATATAGTATATTTTTTAAAAGCAAATAGGATTCCGAGCAAAAGTAACCGCATATAATCTAGCATAATTATACGCGATGTATGTATGATTACGCTTGAGAAGATTTAACGTAATCACATATGCTTGATCATATACAATCGATCGCCGAATCATATGTGATTATTTTCAGAACTAAAATATAAATTTGCCTATATTTCAAGCGAAGTCTGTTGTATTAACAACATACGTATTTGCTAACCGTACATTATTTCCGTGCATATACGTTGCTGCGCATATTCTTTTATTGTAATTTAAACGTAAATTTTATTATTGCAGAAGTGGTTAAAGTTCAGTTTTATATAAATTCTAGATTAAAGAATTGCATATGCTATTATAAAATTCATACGTAAACGTAGAAATTAATTACACATATATGCATATAATACGTTTTTATGAAAATTGGTTTCTTGATCAAAAGTTCAAAATATTTATGAGCTAGTTTGTAACGACAGGGATAGTTAATATTTTAATATTTTCAAATACTGAAAAAATATTTAACTTAATTTCAGAGTGTCTGATTCAGGTAACACTTTTTAGTACATGTATCTCTACTGGTTTACTTTCCAGTACGACCGAGTGTTAATGATGAGTATTATTTTATCCTTACTAAATAAAAATTAAACGAATGTTTTGACTTGGATAAACATTTATATCTTTTGACATTAACGGAGAAGGCAAAATTATGACGAATACTTATTACCTTTCACTTGCAGTATTATTTAATTGAATCCACGTCAATATTCACGCATGCTTGTGAATAATTTATGAATTTTATACGAGACAGTTAAGAAGACTACTGTTAAGTGAATACCGGTGATCAGTTAATAAAGAATCTTGTTCAACTGACATTGCTGTAAATGTTGAGTGGACTGTTTCTCTACTCGACCTGACACTCGGCTACCGACTTTAAGAATTCTTCAGTTGGAGCTTGAAATTTGTTATTCTAATACAACTTCATAATTGACATATCTCAAGATTCGTGATTGTGCAAAGTATAAATCGAGCATCAGTTCTTTCAACAGACCATTTCCTAATCGCACTGTCAGATACAGCTATGCAATCATTTGCGGGCGATTAACGGCTTTTTGAACGATTCTATATCGCGCGTATTAAGCAAAAATTATGCACAGCTTTATTGTTGATTTAAGATAGTTTTTCAACACACTTTAATTCTATATTTAGCAATAATATAAGTTTATGATTATATCGTCAACAAATTTATTTCAATAATGTAGAAGACAATCGGATCATTATATCGGAACTAAACCGCAAATAAACAGTATCTGCTATCTTAACAATAAGAATGAAAACTTGTCGCCCTCGGGTTAAGAATGTTTCTATATACACAATGTTGCAGTTCACGTGTTTAAAGTTTGTCATACGAGCGAAGCGAGCGAATAATCAAGCTTCGCGCCCGCTCCAACGAATGTGATATAGTCACACTCGCGTTGTATGTATCGACAATTACGCCCTTGTTACGTAATATATACTATTTTAAAACGACGGGTGTGAAGGCCGATTATTATATATATATTCTTATTACAAATATGATTTTTTAACTAAAAACAAACCATCTTTTAAACGGCACTGACTTTACCTAATAATATTTATAATTTACATTATTTATAAATAAATATTGCTGAATATGTTAACGACTATGTCGTAATGATTTTTAGACTTGAACTTCCATAGGTAATAAAGATGTGATATGAATAAATAAAATTTTATAATTTGTCACTCCTGAGTAAACATTTTGTGAAATATGTATATTTGCGATAGGTATGCGAAGTATGCATATACGAATAGTTAAAATATCCTATAACTGAAGACCTGATGTCATGTTACATTCAAAAACATTGACATCAGCAATCGGTGATAATCGTAATAGAGAAAGAAACGAAGGAAGTATTGGTATGCACTCTGGGTTCTTGAGACACCCACTCATCTCAATGTCGACTCTCCACCTGCTCGCTCAGTTTCAAGATACCGACCGGAACCTGATGTATATACCATGCGTTTCAGCACACGAGCTTCCAAGATCTCCTTGAATAATAAATCTTGTTATTGTTCTCGGTTCTGTAACAAGAGAAGCGATCCTTAATTTTTATAGACGAGGGCTCGAAGTAAATAATAATTGCTAGTCTACTGTTGAAACTGTACAAGCCCTATTATTCTCATCGCTGTATTCAAAATACGGTCGAGGATCAAAAGAACCAAAATCGAATCAAGTTACAAGCGAACCTCTTCTCCACCGACGACAATAATATACGTCTTTAACGCGTCGTAAAATCAAGAACAAATTTGGGATCAAGCAGCGCTAATACCTTTTAGAAATGCGTTTAAAATTTGATTTCCTGATTAGTGCGTTTCCATTTCGAAATGAGGAAAGGACCGCGGGAGAGGCCCTCAGATAAAGGGAGCTGCAAGAGACAGAGTCTATCTTCCGTTGCCGTTACGACGACCAAGTGGTACGCTAAAGAGGCAATTACGGGACTCACGGCTGAAGGCGCTCGTAAAAAGTTAGGGCGAACGAACGAATAAGAAGAAGATTCCATTCAGGGGTGGAGAAGGAGAGGAGAGTGGAGATAGAGAGAAAGAGAGAAGATCGAGGTGATCGAGTCTTTTTGAGATTCCGGCCCGAGGCAGCGTGTCATCGGTTCGCTCTTCTCGACGACCGAGCCGTGCCGAATCCGCAGATGTGAGACTGACGTGCCGCGTTTCAAGATAAAGATAGCCTCGAAGCGGTGCTCGAACTTCTCGAATGCTCTTCGGTACGTGCGAGACGAGCGAGGTGCGGACAATCTTCCCTCAATTACAATAAGCGTAATCTCGCAAAGCATTTAGCCACGCGGACTGTATGCCCTTGCACGTAAAAACGTATTATGAGCCCATAAAACACCTATATGAAGCATTAAAGGCGAAATAGATAGGAATTGAACGGTTTTTCCAAGTTCAACTTTTCTGATTGAAATTTCACAGATGTGAAAGACGTCTTGTATTGCAAGTCAAGACACATTCGATAAATTACACACATTCTACGAGAATCGACCTTTGTTTCTCATTCATATTGGTATTTACATTTTTTTAATATTTATTTTATACTCTTTACCAATGACTTACTGCAGACCAAATTTAATTAAACACGAAAATAGTATATTGCACATAAATGTCGTAAATTCTTGCTAAGTGAAAAATGTACCAAAAATATGGACGAATGTATCATGTATACAGATATATGTAAAATATTGAATAAACGTTTTGGGTCTGGATCATATATATATAACATTTGTATTTTCACGCGTATTGTGCCTTGTTACTATACGACACTGTACGGTATATCGTTACATATCGAATAAAACTAGTCCACATTCTCGAACACATATAACTTTAGGCCCGTGGCATATCCCTAACACCACTTCGTCTATTGAAAGGAGAACAGAATCGCTTTCTCGTAAAAATGAGGTATTTTGCTTCTATTGTAATATATTCCTCGACTTCTCGGTCGAGGAGCAATTTTGTTCCTTTTTCCTGGGACCCGCTCTGCTTATTGAAATTCAAAGTCTCGCTTGAAAAGTCCACGCTGAAATATCGCGCGCTCGGTGTCCCTGCAGTCGATAATTCAACCTCGGCCAGACCTGGTGGAACACGGGGCCAATCTCCGGCCAATGGTGGACGGGTGGATTGATCCGCGGTCATCGCGCAACTCAATTCCGACGTCCCCTGAGTCCTTCCCATTCGTCTCCTGGCATTTCTCGTGTCCGGTTCATCGGTACGCGTTTGAGCATATTTTACTTCTGTCATTGGTGACATTAGCAGCCTTTAGTTCGTCCTCTTCATTTCCACCGACTATACGCGACGCCCCTTGTATTCCGAATCTTCATCTCTCTCTCGCACAGCTTCATCCGACCTCCCTCGTCTCTTCTTCATTCGACTGCGCCTCACCCTCTTAAGTGAAATCCCGGCATCAATCTCCTTAACGACGCGGGATTAAGGCTAATTTGTCGCTGGCACTGACAATATTGCCGAATTGCTGGAATATCTCGTCTCAAGGCCGCGATCTAATTCTCTTAATTCCTCTCGATCTTCTCGATCTTTGCAAAATTAGGTTGAAGCAAATTGACAAAAACTTGGGTGGCTTATGTCTTTTGGTCTGATAACAATCGTTGGTATAGCAAGTCTATAAATTTGCAAAACTATTTTTCAGAATAACTATGCTCTGGTAAAAATATCTTTTGAAGACACGTTAGAAAATTACTGTTAAGGATTTGACTTCATATGATAACAAAATATAATGGGAAACAACCTATGCCTGAAATGGCTTGAATTGACTTGAACTGATCTGAATTGATCTGCAGAGATCAGAACAAGCTATGTGTAAAATCAGAAATCTTGTTTAAATATACTCATATTCATTTCTATTCTAATTCACCTCAAAAATGCAGTGACATCCAATTTATATTCTAAATATACCAAATCAATAAATGATGAAATCAAGATATATATCTGGGCACAATTAATTAAGAATTATATATTAAATGACCTCATTATTTCAACGTCTCTTCCCGCGCACGTTTACGTTTTTAGATACTTTAAACACTGTCCTTTAAATTTTAATAAAAACGAAAAATAATTATTTTATTGTTATTTCACGATAAAATGTACAGGATCCCAATGTATATCGGTCTTACTCGGCCCAGATATTTTACAACAGACAGATGAAGATTTCAGTCGTCGTCAATAATAAGTCTCTGGAATGTTTTTAAGAGATCACGCACTAATTAAGGCTGTACTACGGAGCGTGTGACTATAAGAAATATGAATTAATGTCATTAGCTGTCAACAACGAAGGCAATTACGTTAACTATTACGCCCTATATCTATATAAGCATAGAAATGAAACAGTTCGTGATATTATAGTTTGTTCATGTTTTTAACATTGAGCTCTACTTTCCTGTCATCTTAAAGGTCTATCTCATGACGTTTAATTTATTTGTGTAAATCTTTTTACACTGTTCACTGTTAAAAATGTCATGAAATTTAATATATTGTACATTAATTTTCTCAATAAAGTATACTTATTTAATATGTATATATAGATATACAGAATGAAGGATTAATGAACATGTACTGGAAATTTTTTGTACATTTTTTTAAAGTGTCGATATGTTGAACACGACAATATATATATATATATACATATAAATCCTTATGTATATATATATATATATAAGGATTTATATGTTTTTAGTCAGAGTATGGTTAATAAGATTAACTATTCTAACTTAATTTATTCCAACGTCTCTTTCCGCGCACGTGTAAGTTTTTAGATACTTTAATACTTTAATCAAAAAAAAAAAAAAGAAAATCAAAGATTATAGCCATCTGTAACTCGATCAGTAAATACGACTCAATTGTCATATATGTATATTTAATATCTAATCGTATAATGTTTTCAATTGAATTTAAAGTATATTGTTCATCAAATACTATATTGACCAATCTGTGTCAAGATTTAAAACACTGAATTAAAAACATAGGAATTAAAAAAAATAATATTCGATAATTCATATCATTTTAATAATTAAATGGAATGCGATTTGTTGCGTCTAATGTTGACTATTGGAATATACAATTATGCAACACTCTACGTTTTACTTAAAACAATTTTACAGAAATAATTTAATGTAATTTAATTTGAAAGGAAATTCCTTATCGTTTTATCACAAAGTTTTATCACAAACAATGAATCGACAGTTGATTTAATGTTCTAGTATTTATTTATCTTGTATCATATACTGTTTTCATTTACAATTACGATTAAATACGTTTATCAATGATGTATGCGCGCACGTACATTTACATATAATATAACAACCTATAAGACACGTATTCAAGCAACTGTCGCGAAATGCTTAATATTAGAAATCTCTTGGTCGTAATTAAATATGAGAAAAAACCATTTCCTGAGAATAGAATCGACATAAAAAATATTAATTTGACATAAAGGAGAATATAAATGCTAAGAAAAAATGTCAGATGTCCTACTGTACACTGCGAACATTTCCAAAACTTTCTCTAACTAAATAATGAACTGCCGACGGAAGGTACTAATTAAATCAAACGGAATGATGCAAAGACGATGGCAACTGTTTGCACACAGAAATCAAAGAACCTTTGTAGCACAAGACACATTTCCATACTGAACGGTTTCCTGATGTCTTTGGCGGCTCAACAAACATGAAGGAAGCTGTCAAAAAATGAAAACGAACAGTTCTTTACAATCGATAAATACGAACAGTAGGACCGTACAGCATCACAATTTCGATAAATCAATTAAAACGATTGCGGCGTTTTCACGAGTGTACTAATCATTTGACACAACAATCTATAATCTATATCATACATTCGATAAATAAAATAGGTACATGAATGCCTCTGAATATTCAACGTCCGTAAAAGAAGTCACGAGCTACCGATAAAATCGATCGAGAGGATATCGAGGAACACAAAACGAAAGATCAAGATACGAATGGAAAGTATATATTCTAAGCCGTACCAGTAAGCCGTAGATAATTCTTGTCTTTAATCGAGCCGAAGGTATATTAGTGAGTGAATATGCAAACTACCCTTTTTCCCGATGTCGCACAGTAGGTACTCGTCTCCAGAAAATGTTGGCGTATACTTGGAATCAGTTTACGAGAGGCTCGTTAAAATATTATTCGGGCGTAACTTCTTGGTAACACGCGGCGCGCGCTCTTACTATGCAAAATAATCGCTTCTTAATTGCGGAGTAATTGGGAATTCGGGCAGGGGGTGAATTAACCATGATGGGTGCCACGCAGTTCCTCCTCATTGTCGCCGTCTGTTACTCCCATTAGCGTTGCCGAACAAACTTAACCTCTAAAATCTTTATTTCGTTTTCGAACCTCCCCTCTTATTGCCGGTTCTTTAAACTTTACATTTGCAAACTGGAATATCTCAGAAATTATGTCTAAACTTCTGAACGTTTAAAGATTTTGGACCAGTTACTGCAAATGAAATCAATATTGAATTGCTAAAGTTGGTGCTGAATCACATAGATTTCTTCGTAAAATTATCAATTATTACATTTAGTAAATCAGAACATTCTCTTCAATTTCAAATTTGTGATATGTATTCTTTTGTTGAAATTAACTATTCCGTATATTTGAAATTCATTCAGCTTTACCGTTTCATGGAAGATCTAAAATATGAATGTTGTTCTGTTCCTTTTAAACTACTTGTTTTAGTATATAAGTTACATAGCATCGTTTCTAGCACAATGCTAGTATGCAATTGTTGGCAAGAAAATATGAAGAAGTTTGATAAAAGTTCCGGCTAGATAGACCTGCTGGCAAGAATGATAGCGACTGCGCTCACTTTAGGCAAGGCGGATAACAGGACACAGTCCTTCATGCTGCACGGCAGGAACTCCGGCAACAAACGGACCGACCGACCGTTCTATCTCAAGACGCTTTAATGTATTTAACCCGGCGAAGATAGCACGCAATTTATTGCTCCCTATTTTAGGCAGGCACCTCGCTCGACTGCTCTTCCCTTTCGATGGATCCGTTGTAGGCAGATAATCTCGTCCTTTCTCTCTTTCTCACCAGAGTCCTTGGCTAGCTTCTCCCTCATTTCGTTTCCACTGTTGCATCCGCACAGAGACCAGCCGTTTTCCCAACGGCAAAACCGAACACGTCGCCAGAGCGCATTTCCAGGATTATTTTACTGCAACCTTGTTGCGAGGATGGATGTTCTCGAAAAGCTGTAAATGCGCCCCGCATTTCACACTTATCTATGAAGATAGGAGGTACTTGGAATTTTTGAAGTATAACAAAAATAAGACAAATATACTTCTTCGCCTTTGGGCCGGTTAAAATTTGTATTTGGTCATTGAATTTTGAAAGTACAACAAATTCATTACAAGTAACAATCCTCGAATTCTGTAATTTCCTACTCTATTATTCTAAATCCAGGAGAACGTATGATACATGTACCGCATTATCGGTACAGTGTTCACGTTAAAAACCAAGAATTCATATTTTTCAAACATCATTTTTATAACTAAAAAGCAAAAATTTTCAAACAAAAGAAACTTCAGGTATTCTTGAAAAATACACGATCAAAAAAAGTGCAGGCATATTCTGAACTTTTGTTCGTCAATTTTTTGGGACATAAGAAAGATGAAGTCTGAGGAAACATTTTTTTTTAACGATCTCAATTTTCTATAACCTTTTCAAAATAGTGGATTTCCAATAGGGTCCACTTAATATTTTTAAATCTCGCAGATTTCGGAGAAACTATCATCAGAGCCCTAACATACTTAGGGAAAATTGTTTAAATCCCGATCAGAGCCCCGCTTCAATTTCCACACGGGATGTCCTCTGGGATTTTCGTGGTCGCTGATTACGAATTTGAGAACGGATTTCAGAAACTTAACATTCGTATCCAATAAAGCTCAAATTAAATTAATTATTATTAACCTCAATATCTTTAGAAAGACTCTTATACGATGTTTACTCGTAATTTTTACTTTATTATTTTTACAAATTTCGAAAGGCAAATATTCCATTTTGATATTTGACGGAACGTCGGGGGCAACATATTCATATGCATCAATGTCAGATTTACCAATTATCGCACAAAAAAAACTGTTATTTCTGATCCTTACGCTGCATGCGCAGAGTGGCGCAGAAACAACTACATAATCACATTAATGTAATATATCATTTACATAGTTCGAGTCAATTAGAATTTCATTCAATCCGAAGATGAATACCCTTACCCACCAGAATCCGAGGTCATTTAAAAAAAGTCGTATATATATATGCGATGTAAAAAGTCACTCAACATTTCCAGTAAGTCAATATCTGATGCAATCGAAACTTGGCACGGTGCGTATATAAGCGACGGTTGGCGCGAAAAAAAAATTGGCAAATAAACGTTTTGTCGTTAATGGAACAATACAATAGACGTTACGACTAGTGTCAACGGGTCGTCTCGTAATCGTTATTAGCTACACAATCAGGTTATTATACATTCGCTGCCGAGATAATAGAGTTGTCCGATTGGCACGCTCAAGCGCAGACGTTTATACCTTCAATTATCCACTGGGACGATTATTTTCAGAAAAAGTCTCGAGCTTCCGCCAGGTCAGGCTCGTTACAGACAAACGTTCTTCGGTAAGAATTGATACCCGTGCATGAAGCAACGGATGCGAAAGTTCCTCTCGCATTTTGAACTTCCACCCTGTCTCTGAAAACCGCATGTCTATTACAAATCCGACGATTGCGTCTGGCGGTAAGCAGTTTCTTTTCTTATCTTGTCTCTCCTTCTTCAGGTTCCTATTTTCCGTCTCTCTCGATGCGTTGTTCAGGAACATCTTTCCGCTTCGACGGCGTGGATGGGGTCAGGAACGTTAATGAGGGAATAAGTACGAATGTGCGTCTATGCTAATTCGCGTCGCCAAGCGGCCCACGTTACTGCGCGATGGGTCTGTCTGCCTCGAACGACAATAAGCGCCTTCAACTTGGCTCGGCGGATAATGCACGCACTTTGACCGACTCGTAAAAATCGTCGAGTTACCGCCCAGTTGCAGCTGTATGCAAATTGAACTCCGTTCCCGAACTGCGACGTGCTCGTCCCTTCTTCTTCTACGAAAATCGTAATCTGCTCTATGGATCTCGTAATAGCCCATAAAATGTTGGTATTGTTCTATTGACAAATGAATTAAAGAAGATATTCTTGCATTTGACCTTTCTTATTTCGTAGTCCAAAAGCTGATCTTTATTATTAAATCAGTTTCTGCAGATTCTACAAATTATTAATGTCCGCTTGAAAATAAACACAATAATAATTTACATAAATAGTTCGAGTAACATTGCACAAAGAGAAAAGTTTTCTCGTTATATTTGCCATATTACCGGGGTAAAGTTACATATTCTCAAGTTGCCAATATTTGAAACATTTAAATACCTTTTATATTTCGATATATGAATATTTATCATACTTATGTAAAGTCCATATTAATATTCTTTGTATACCAATATCAGTGTTACAATGATACATTTCATTTAGTTTAAACAGTAATGAATTTCCTAAGCGTAAATAGCAGATTTGTTAATAATCAAATGTCTCCTATCCTATTCATCATCTTTAATAATTCAAACTTGTCAGAGAATCTGTAAAAAGAAACTTAAAAGAAACGTATATTGATGGTCCAATGTGTGCATGAATCTGGACATCCGTTATTCGTCCTCACGTGTATATCAAACGTATGTCCAATTTTCGTCCACGGACGAATAGATGCCATTTTTATTTGAAATCTTATTCTTCTCACGCATTCTTACCAAAAAGAGTATAATAGCCGTAAATGTAATGTTAGAAATGGAAACTGGCTATGCAAGTAAAAATGGACGATTCAAAGTCAACAATACTGTTCAGAGGTATTTAATAGAATACATAACATTAGAAAGTTAATAGATTACTGTTTGTGGTACTTGATGGTGCATTCCCACCCTTCTATAGGGTGGTATGCTCTTAAAAATACCGTTTAATGAAAAGTATGTTCTACAATAGTAATAATTAAATAGTAACCTGACTGAGTACTATTGTACAATAACGTGCATGCCATTCAATCGACGCCAAAATAAGATCAATATTTTTAAAGATAAATATATCTTCAAAAATACTTAACAATCTTAATTTCTTATATAATTTTATTTTAAAATCGATTCGTCAATCAATTTTGATTCTTCTTCAGCAACTTTCAAAAACGTGTAAATTCACAAAAATTAGCACGTTTCAGTTCATGTCCATTTTTTGCTGCTCTCATATTCGACAGGTTCGTCCATTTTCTTTGGATCGACCGTGACAATAGGGAGAACTTCCACCTCTGTCGGTCGTCTCTCTTTGGCCCAGCCATTACGCGAAGTATTTGTTCGGAGCTTTTTTCGTCGGTAACGCGAGACTGAGCAAGCGGGTACGAGACGAAAATAGGGACGTTCGTTTGGTAAAAGCGAGACAGTACGATAAAAGGAGATGGGCAGACAGATGGAGAAAAAGTGGAGATGGGCATTGTCGACGGCGATGCGGCGATGAATAGGTAACTGAGGGTTACTCACTTCGGCCGGGCCGTGCGGACGCGCGGCTGCGGTTCTCCGCTTTTGGTTTTAGAGCGCCCCCGGCATATCAAGGGTATCGGATTGACGGCTTATCTCCAATCGTGTCCTGGAATTAGCGAAGCACACGTATACGCTCATTCAGATTCAAATAAGCGCCTACTCCCGCTGGGCTGCGGCTCCTCGCGACGAGACCTCCAGCGAGGCCGGCAACTTTTTGATTTGCGGTCATTATTTTTCCGTAATTGCCCAGTTAAAAATTAGCTTATCTTTTAAAATCAAGCCCAAGTGTCATAGTTTTGACATCTAATCTTATTCAGATTGAATTTACTGGAGAGAGTCAGACATATTCTACAAAAAGTCATATTGTTCTCGAAATTAAAAATGTATTACCTTAAATATTATATCTGAACTTTAAGATTGTATACCGAGATAGTTTTTGTATATGGAATTCCAGTTGATTTTTTGAAACGTTATAATAAGAAAATGTGTGACAGGAATCCACTTTTATTCGTAATGATTGTTCATTACATTTCTAAGGGGGACAAATTTTTGGCATAATATATGTATCGAAAGAAATAGAATTTCTATTGATATAGAAGATTACATAAATTAACGATAAATCATAATTCTTTAATTATTTATTAAAAAATTTTATTAAAACATGCTTAGATTTTTGCTTTATATGGAGCGTGACAATAATATAACGTATCAGTTCAAGTATTATATTACAACGTGTAAAATGTGTATATACAATATAAAGTTCGTATTCCCGCATTTTCTTTTAAAAACGTACAAAATTCACATTGTAATTACTATTTTGCCCTTCTGCCTTTCATTCCTGCTTCATTCATATACCGATACAAAAGTAATCAGTGCGAGACGGGTATGATTACATGGTGTTTTGTACGCCCCGCTCATATACTATTTATAAAAGTGACATACACTGCATGTTCCTTTCTCGGCCATGTCAGTTATTATCATTAATGTCGATAACGTGGATGGCAAGCCACGTGACTTGTTCTGATTAAAATGTTAATCAGCGTCGCTCTCGCGATCCTCTCTTCACATCCGATACCCTTTCAATAACTCGGCTCGGAGTTTTTGTCGATGTGAACCGGGCTCCTAGGTCCTCGGTGCGCCCCATACACTTCTCCGGTTACCTCTGCGGATTAATTATGGGGTAGATCAAAAGAACATACGACCACAAAGCGGTCGATATAACGGGTGGGTCGACTCGAAAAACGTCGCAATGTTTGGACGTGAGACACGCGCACGCCGTTTTTCACGCTGTTTTCTCGCAAATAACGAGTGGTACTTTGCACACAGTTCGATGGAAAGCTAGTTTAATGAGCCGCATGATATTTAACGATTAGTGAGGAACCCACGACACGTGCAATCGTATATTCAAACGACGAAGGGTCATGTTTGTGAAATTTTCGTAAAAATGTCTATTTTCATTAGCTAACGTTTAGATTTGCCGGATTGGCAATTATAACTATAATCGTGAACGAGAGAACGCCGCGATGATATCGAGTTTTTGTGAGAGGGAAATTATCGAAACGCTCTTCCCCGATAACGACTCACGAACTCGTGTCCTTGACTTTGGGTTATCTGCAGAGGCGAAAGGTCCCCTCTTGACTATCGACGAGTGGGACGAAAAATAACGAACAGAATTTTATATAGACTTCGCATATAAATTATTATCATCGATAAGTGGATACATCTTACATATGAAGTTTCTACTATTCCAATATTTGTATGTCGATTAACATTAAATTGATGATTGTGCAAAATTAAATGAAAATATCTATGCTAGAATTTCGTATGACAAACATTACGTTTGCAGAATTGAGTCGAGCGATAAATTGCGTAGTTTGCATTGCCATGTTTGAAAGCGTCTATGCGCTCAACCACTAAATAATATTCTGCTTTTGATTTAAAAAAAGATAAAAAAATAGGATTTGCATGAAATGAAATAAAATTGTTAATAACAAGAAATAAATGCATATACATCATGAAATAACGGGTTGAAAAGAATGAAGCTATTGCAAACTATCATACGAAACGAAAGAGACTAAACATTTCTACTATATAAATATGTATGTATTATGTATATACGTCGACTAACACGACGTTACGTTATGATTAGAAATACAGTTTGATACAAATTATGTTTGACTAATGTAACTGAAATGCACTTTTCACATATATATTAACTTTTTGTAATCAAAACCGAGATATTATTATTGAATTTTTAGAGAAAGTACGAATAACGAGAAAATACTCTAATATTGAAAATCTAAGAGGTTTTAATGTAAATGAAAAAAGATGCAACAAAATAATAACAAATATCAGTATTATGAAAAAGAGCGCTTTCAATCATGTTATTGGCTCCAATTACATGCTGTTAATGATAGAAAAAGCGTTAAATTGACACCGTGTCACATTTAGGGAAAATTGCGGGTAATATCGGAAACTTCATATGCTAAATAGGAACGGACATCGAGAGAGGGGTGTATTTGACCGGGAGGCAAATTTTCAAATTCATATCGCAGATGGGCATAATGGCGCTGATTCATGACATTTGATTAGAGCATTGTAACGATTCACCCTAGCTCACTCCCATGACTTTTAGTGGGTCTGTGGTTGTGCGGGCGGGGATGCGATTCCTGCATTCGTAATGTTTACACCACTGTGTATACGGTCCTAAATTAAATGCAACAATATTACAATCTCACACGATAACCGATATATAAAACAAATTTTCCAATTCTTCAATGGCGACTTTGAATCTAAACGCAATTTTGCATTATACATAATCAACGCACTGTGACATAATAGCTAGAACTGATTTTTTATTAGAAAACTAAGGAACTTTAAAAATAAACAAATAAACAAAAAGAACTGTAATTTTCACTAAAGCAACTGTATGAATACAAATTCTACGGAATGTCTGCTTAAGTCGTTATCTTGTCAACCCGTTATTCAATACATACGATACATATGTATTTTTATTGGTTTTATCATATTTCCAAACTTAATGTTTTAGAACCCGCAGTGACAACCGATTATTCTTGTAATAGCCATATGATATATCCTTATTCGAGTAATATAGAAATAGTTTGACACGAAGACACTGTTCTTCGTACTATGCTTGCGTGAATTGCCAATCCCAGGACCACTTAGTACTAGGCCAATCCCCGCGTTGATTAGTAATATTGTGGTCTGATGAACCGAGGGCCCAAGTTGTCGGGAGAGTAGTAGATGAGTCCGTAACCTCGTTATCACCCGCCGGCGATGTGTACCCTGATCCGTATATTTCCGACGACATTGCTAAGGAAAATGTATCGACTCTAGCGTTACATATCGTATAACTAAGAATAATCACTTTTACTCTTTTTTACCAGGAAATTTTTTTTGTATTGCTTTTTTTTTTGCTCAATGCATTTAAAATATATCCTATAAATTCTTTTCAATAATATTTTTGCATATTCAATACTTATATAAATATTCCGCATTAATATATACCTAGTAGGTGTCATATGAAACGAACTGTACGCAGTTGCACGGCACAGATTATAATTTCATTTTCGTCTCTTGTTGAAGAAATACAATTGAAAGGCATAAATCTATTTCAATATGTGGTATATCTCGGGTAAATGTACACTTATCAGAAGACAAACCATTTGCATGTCGATGAAATTCCCATCTCGTATCTATGCTTGTGCTCGGTAACCCGACCACCCTAGGATGCCTTAATGCATTGCTACCAAGGGGATCGTTAAGGGAGACTAGATGGATGTCCTTCTTCGCAAAGATCTGATTGTTCCATAGCTAATTATATCGCATCATTAGTCTAATTAATGGTCGACTTATAGTTACAAAACAATCCTGCCAAAATTGAATTCTTATAGTCTAGTGCATAATTTATTAAAAACTCGATGAAAGATATTTGGCAAATTAAGGCACATGTAAGAAGACGAGGCATTTCATTTATACACGAATGATGGATGAATATGACATCTTTATATATTTTACATTCTCACTTTCTATTCATTTTTTCATTGCGTCAACATTATGTAGCATTTCTTTGTTTCGAGTTCATGTGTTCATTATAGTTGTGAACGTTTTGCAGCAGTTATATCGCTGAATATAATTTTTCAAGTGACATTACTTTGTAGAATAACGAAAGTCATTATCATTAAATTTAATTAGGATCATTCGCAAGTCTTGCTCGAAACATTTAAAAAATATTAAATGTAGGTATATTCTCATAACAATTATTTCTTTAGAATTGTGCAAGTATGCCGAAAAGATTTACCGCTTCCATTCTCTTTACAGACGTACATACGCCTCTTACATTGTCCCCCATCGTAATACCTATCTGCTAATGGTTGCTTATTAATATTGGACACTCCCACCTGGCACCTTTGGCGTTAATGTATTTATGGCTCATCATTTGTTTACTGAAAGTTTGCCGCCGACGAAACCTCCCCCTATATATGAGGTCCTACGTTCATCGGTAACCGCAAAACCATCATCGTTGATGGAATTCGAGCGCCGCAAAAAAAAGGTCATAAAATACGAATTTCATTTTTGTTAAAGCTTTAACTGTTGATTATATTGATTTTATAACTAAACATTTTTAATTTTCAAAAATATTTTCACTATCATTCTTATATCAATCATGAGAGCTCTAGTAAATTTAACATTAAGATTATTCTTACAAACTTTTAATTTATAATATATATATATATTTTTTTTTTATTTATTTTAATTTATTTTACAGTATAAACGGGACAAGCCCTTATAGAGAGAAAAGAATGAGATGTACATTGTAAATGGTAAACAAAATAGACATAAGTAATAGTACAAAAGAGAAAATAAAAGTACAGAATACTAAATTGAATTAAATTAAATTTATAAGTAATACATTCGTTTGATTTTAAACTCAGGAAAATTTGCGCGCTGGAGATTACAAGGAATGGAATTCCATAATCGACGAAAACGGGGGAGAGGGGAGAAGAAAAGATAGGATGACCTAGAGGGTATATACATATATATACATTTATTCACTACTTATATCGACTCATTTCTGATTAAAAAAAAAAAAAAAAAAAAAAAAAAAAAAAAAAAAAAAAAAAAAAAAAAAAAAAAAAAAAAAAAAAAAAAAAAAAAAAAAAAAAAAAAAAAAACTGTACACAATATGAATGTTATCATCAATTCATGTCCCAACTCACAAGATTTAAAATGAAGAAACTTTAAAACTAGTTTTTCGTTTCGCGTTTCAACTGCATTTAAATGTAAACAGGTTAACCCTTTAACAGAACAAGTCAGCGTTAAATCATCAGAAAATCGATTCTTTTAACCATTTTGACAACTACTTGTATGACCCCCTGAAACCTGTTTTTAAATTCACATATTCGTTTGCAGTAGGATATTCCAGATATTATAACAGAATCTTTATGCAGATTTATGTTTTTTACAGTATGTTCTGCTATAAATTACACTATTTCAATTTTTGAATTCGTCTGTATGCATTGTTTAAAAACCTCAACTGAAATTAATAAAACTAATAAAAAATAAACAAAACAAAAAATTTGTATCGTTTGTTCCAATATATGTAATTGAATTTACTTGTATAATCTATATTACACCTTGTAAATGACTATACAGTTAATATATACATTCTATATATGAGCTGTTCAAAACCGAAATTCCGACAACTGAAAATCGCAGATGTCTAGGCGATAATATACTCCAACTAAATTGCATTTATATATTTCATGATTTCGAATGACCATGTCTCTACATTATTACTTAGAACAAACAAATCCATTGGGCTGTTAAATAACACGATATTTACTGCACATTTTATAAAAAAAAAAATAGTTCATCTTAAACGAAGATTTTTTATGTGCATGTTTTTTATTTCATTTTTACTCGGGAATAGTAAAAAGTTTATTCTCTTATACTTTTGTCACATAATAATATTCTATATCTAAATATATAGCATATTCATATATAATATGATTTATATAAACAATACCTCTGCATAATAATGTAAATGTAACTGAATCGTGTTTTGAAGAATCTACGTCGCATGCTAATAAAGACGTTTATATAAAGTAATTATAAAGCCTATTATATAAATATAAATCAATATATCACGCTCTATCTTCTATTACCACTGAAGCCTTATCGAAACTTTCGTTTTCACATTCATTACAAGGCCTCGAGCATAAAAATGTGCCTCTTCGTTACCGGGCACAAAACGTCTGTTTATCTGTCGGTAATGATGCAGGCATTCACGGCCGTCATTTTCATTATCTGAAAATTGCATTTATCTTCGTAAGTATCGCGTAAACTCGCGCAGAATCCAACTTAACACGACTTTGATGCTGAACTGCTCCGAATATCTTCGGACACATTTGGGTGCTCGCTCGTTAAATAATTTTTTTTTTTCCAATATATAGGTGCCAAGAACCGATTAAGTAGCAGCTTAAGATGCTTATACAGTCGGTCCGTGTAATCGGACTAAATTGGATAATGCATACTTAAAATGGTCGGAGAAATAGAAAGACTCGGAAGATGAAAGGCCTGAATGAACGAGTCGAAGAGAAATGATGTGATGGTTGGGAATGCGGCGCGCTTTAAAAGATCTCCTTGACCTATGTTGCTACGCTTTTCATACTACGATTCTTATTCATTGTATCAATGACCAAAACTGCATTAAATAATGACCTCGAATTATACTTTTTCATAATACCGAATGCACTGGTTAAATGCGCGAATTAATACAACTCCTAGAAATACCAACGAAAAACGTTTACCGAGTTCTAAGGATGAGAAATGTAACTCTTATTATCACAGATGTTTCATGACTGTTTTATGATTTTAAAATACTCTGATTTCAGTACAAAATTAATAACAAGTAGCATCTGGACGTCCAATGTACGTCTGTATACAAATCTTGGGGACATTCATATTTCGTCCAACATTCATCCAATTTCCATATTCATCCCGTAAAAAATCCGTGGTCTATTGGACGTACCTTGGTAGAAATTTAAAATAGAAAATGGAGATTATTTGGACGCCCTGGTAGAAATAAAAAGTGTACGAAGAGCGTACGGGTGTCCAAATCCTACTTTAAATTACATTGAACCGTACGCGAACTGTAACATAAGAGTGATTTGGACCATTCGTATTATTAGCAGGGCGTAATAATCTTAGATTTTTACCAGGGCGAATAGATGATTAATCGGAACCAACTTATGACACAAAAATAGACAGTTGTTAGGCAAATAGTCGACAACAAATTTTGGACAAGTACAGTAGGTATCTTGGGCGAATTTTGGACGAGTTAAGGAACGCATACCCGATGTCTTCGTGAGAACGCACGGTTAATAGACGCCCATTTTACAATCAATTTATTACAATGAAAAAATACTCTTACATGAACGAAATGTGGACGTACATTTGTTGTACATTTTACGTCCATTTTACAACCATGAAATGTCTTACAAATTGGATTTGATGTATAACTTCATAATTTTCAATGTTTAACAAAATTCCTGTTGACTGACGCGCATAAAAGAAACCGATTTTCTTGTTCATCAGTAGCTCATCGCTCTGTTCGGATCGAGCTATTGGGTTTCCTGTTGTTTATAATTTTATCGATCTGGACAAAATATTTACAATCAACTCCGTTCCTTTTCTATGTTTTTGAGAAAATGTTGAATTACCTAATATAAGAAGTGAATTAATGCAAATTAATTTTCAAGTCATTGATGTAGCTTGTATCATCTGTATGCGTTATGCAGCTTCACGGATTTAATTATAAAAGGATACGTTTTAATACAGACATCATTTAACCCGATTAACGCCAATTTAATGTTACTCGATCGTATAATTGTCTCGCTGTATTCAGCCTGTTTCGTGCCATTATTCTCATGATGCAGTGAATTCACCTTTAATGAGGGTTGCATGCATTACAATATTCTTACCCTTAAAGAACTATTAAAGACAAAACATTATGATGGAAATCAGTATCACGTCACCAGCTCAAATATCTGCTCGCAAAAAAGAGGTGAAATATATACTAAACGCGACCGATAAAAAAGGCAATTTAAAGGGGGTTGCAGGCGCCTGAACAATGCGCACCTCGAGAATTCGATCGTTTAATCCTTTAACTCGATGCCGAAGCACGGTTAACGATTTTTTTCTTTTCTTTCGTTGGGTCATTGCACAGGTTACATTCGTCGACGACGGCAATGCGAAATGCCGCGCTTCCGTGACCATGTCTCTACTTTTTCGCCCGGTCGCGATCACGCAACAGGTATATGCATAATAGCGCATACGATCGGACGGTCCTGTATTAAGTTTCGGATAATCCAGAAAGAACGGCGTTCTTCTATTCCACCTCGAAGTAATTAATGTGCCTCTCCCCGGGGATCCATCGCCGGGGACTTAAGAAGGAGACGATGGAATCGAGGGGGAAAGCAGCCGAGGAAAGCGAAAGTAGAAGAAGAAGAGGGGCTTGGCGGAACTGACCGACGATTGGTTTTCTCACAGTGTTTCGTCCCCGAAACCGGACATCTGGACACGGGACAGCTGTGCCAGGTTTCCTGCATTCGGGGCTGCTCCGTTCTTCGCGACAGACTTGCACCGCGCCTTGCACAAATACTACACGAATCGACCAAAAGTGCAACTTGAAACCATTATTTTCAGTCTCGGCTAAGACATTTAAATCTCGGAGAGCGGTTCCGGTATAGTCCGGAATCTAATGCGACGAAATGTCTTGAGAGCTTTATAGAGAAATGAGAGAGAATAAAATGTACTTAACTGGTGTCCCATATCCATAACAAGTTTTTAATTTTTTAAATATTGTTCGACATTTAGATTTGAGTTTATTATATTTTTTTTCTTGACTTGAACGAAGACCATTCTTTAATTCTTAATTAAATCAATTTTCTTTAAGGCTGGCCTATTCTATCCAAAATCAGATTAATCCAAACGAGGCTAAGCGCTACTGGATTCGTTTTTTAAAAATATACTTTAAAAAATAAATATATAATATTTACAAAAGTAAATAAAGCACAAAAAAAACTGACACTTTACTTAATTTACTCAATTTCTTTTTCTTTTGCATTCCCAGACGAACGGTATATATGCACAAGACACTGCATGTGAATTTAACACCGGATATTTCATTCGAAAGATTATCACTCCTGATTTAGTAAAGAATGAGGCAATGGACATCACATATGATATTCTCAGTTCCGTTGTCAGAAAACTGGCACCTGGCGCGTATCTTCTAACTAGCTGAATATCGAAAATCGTACCTGCCTCTGCGCTTTCATTGTCGCATATCGCATCTCGATATTCCTTTTGATTTTCGCCGAATTTCAGGGGCGAAATATCCAAATACCCGTGCGACCGATGTCGGAGGGGGATTATTGGTTGTCTGACAGACTCTACGGGACGTGTGCATAGAGTGCGACAAAGATTTCTCGAAAAATCGAATATGTATAATAGCATTTGGAGGGTTTCGATGAATTATGCGGCGAAGACTCTTCCTTCCGACTTTCCCACTTCCAGGTCCCTAAATTATTCTATGTATGCATGGAACTTTATTTCGCGCAAGGGCCCATAACTCTACCGAAGTTTCAACGATTTTTACATTTTACGAGCTTTGTGTACGTGGACCGTAATCTCATTCATCTAGATGGACATTCAATACTATTGTTGCATTGCATGTCTGAAGTGACTTTCGTATTACTGTACTACTTTTTGTATCTGATGGAGCATTATATGATTTTCAACTCATTATCATTAATTTGGATAAGTGCAAAAAACGCCTTTGACTATCCGAACATTTTTCTGACGAGATTCAATGATAGAGAGGCTACATTATCTGGCATTAAATATTCATATCAATTTTTATCAACGGCATCATCCATAATAAAAAGAAACCTTATTATTGCTCCGAGGCTCTGTACTTAAAATACATTCAGTTCTGAAATGATTATTTTCTATATTGCATCATATTCAGCAGAAAAATGTTACTACTAAAATAGTAAGATGGTCAAAGAATTTATGCTTTTTTATTGATAAATATTTTTCCATTACTCGAACAAAAGTTTCTTATAATTGTATTTAACAAGGAATACTATAACCAGTAATTGGATAATCGTCCATAGGATGTATTACGTGTTTGTACCCACGACAGAAGAATTACTACAAAAAATACGCAAAAAACGGGGATCTGGGGTCGTATGTAGTAATGAAATTACTAGTAATGCTCTCTGCTACGAGAGGTCGAGCAAGTGATTGTGATGCGGTGTGCAATGACGGTAACGAATTACGTATACGTGCAGGGATAAAGATCAGGGTAGGATGGCCCAATAACTTACGATATTAACCGGAGTGAAGTATGCAATATGTTATCCTGAGCTCGCATCTAATGTGGAACAGTATTAGACGAACAATATTAGGAATTGTTTCTAAAAATGGAAAATACATTAATTTCCTAGGAGGTGGCCATCGATGCGTTAATGAATATACAAATCGTACTTTTTCTTATTTTATGATGTCAGCAAACATTCTACAGTAGGACTCCCTTATTAGACATTTCTCTTCATCACCACCACTAGCAGTGCGAGAGAGTGAGAGAGAAAAACTCGTATCGTATATTGTACCTTATTTCGGTTAAAATAGAAATAAAGGGACTAATTAAAGTAAGGAATGAAAGGGGGGAGTAGTCAAAATCAAAGGGACTACTGTCCCTAAAATCAAAGACATTACTAGACATTGAATTTATAACGTTATTTATGAACGACGTGATGAAGCTTTGAACTACCCTATAATAATATAAGTAGGTATTTCATTAAATTTTATTGCAAAATAGTTGAATATGTTTTGGTATTGAACTGTTTTATCCATTTAAAGAGTACCAAATCCACTTTTTGCTGCATGTAGAGGTAATCGGAATTCTTCTAATAATCTAATATTCTACGCCCTGGGGGTCAATTTTCATCGTTGAAAAACATTGTATATGAAAAATATTAGCCAATTACTAATCAGTATTTCTGGCATTTACTGTTAACAAATCTCGACTAACCTTGTATGGTATATTATTGGTTGTCAATTTGGAGCAATGTCCAGTGGGTCCCATTCGGTTAGCAATTTCACGACATGCGCAATTTGAATATAATTTGAGTACAATGCGAAAATAGATTAGATTAATTTGCACTCGATGGATGGGATGCTCATTCATGATTAGCTAATATTTATCGCACACTTATGACAATGATGTCAGCGGTTTCGACAATTGACCCCCAAGCCGAAGTCAAATTACATTTTAAAATTAAGTAACAAATTTTATTTATATAGGGTGAATTTTGCATTTTCCAATCGTATGAAGAGTTTTTAGTGAAAAAAGTTAAATTTCAAAAGTAAATGACAGCTTTCTGGAATAGCCATTCAAAAAACTTATTGAGAGTACACCCAGTATATGATTGACCAAAATTAACACTGGAAGATTTTATCAACTGCAGCATAATCTTATTATACAAATACATTTTGATTCGAATCCAGTGACGTTTTTTCAAATTTTTATCTATACATCTTTCAAATTATTGTTAACAAAGTTTCTTCTCGTTTAACGTATTTCAAATTCATAGCACTTGTTTCTCTCAGAGTTTGTGATTTCTTTATTTATAAATAATAAGGAGTTATATATATACCCAGCAAAGACAACAAGTAACAATTACGTCACAAATATATAAAAGTTATTTCTTACCTCAATGTTACGTTAATGTAACATAATTGTTACATTGTTGTTGACTGGGTATATAATCATTCTTATAAACGCAACGTTAGAAGCATATTCATGAAGAGCAAAGAAAATGATGTATTTATGAATTTCAATACCTCAAATTAGAACCTACCTTTTCATTAAACACATAAAGATCTGTATATTATTATATTATATTATATTTTATTATTTTTCAGAAAAAGAACACATAACTTAATCTAAGAAAATGTTTACTTATATAAATTTTGTAGAGTACGCGTTGATGAATATTATTATTTATTATTGTAAAAAATAGACCGTTCTTTTATTAGTACTCGTCGTGATCCCAATCAAACAATCGATAGAAAAGATTTAATATTCTTGACGACATGTCTATCGTTTTAACCGCAATTTATAATCTCGACAACAATAAGTCTCCTTATATAAGAGTCTACCACAAAGTAAAATCAGAACACGATGAGCAAAAGTCATTGAATACTTTCCTTTTCATTTCGACAAGTCGGAACCCTCGAAAAGCCACCCACGCCGAATAAATTGTGGTCGGTTCGGATCCCTCGCGTGCCCATTCATCAATGCTCGGTTCGAGCATTTCTCTGACACTTTTATTCACCCACGTGGAGAAAAGGTGTTTCTTTGCGCTTCTGGAGTGTCTATACCTGATCCTTTAACGCCATCCAAACGCCAGAAGCTAAAAATCCCAAGTGTCTACTAAATAATTTGCATATCTTTGATTTTTCCGGTACATAAGAAAACCCGGAAATTATCGATTACGGTGAAGTAAATATATACATGTATGGGGCGTTGGGTAACGGCGGATAACGGACTAGACAACTATTTTTCTCTGTACGAATCAAGATTGCAGCGTAGCCGCAATTAACGCGCGATGGTCCATTCCATTACATTTGGCCTTTTAAGGCGGCCTTACGCGTTTACTGTCGAATGTTAATAGTTCTCGCTTATATGCTTGGATGTGAAAGTGCAATAGAATCCCATAATGATTATCATTTTCCGAAGCTTCGTTTTTTTATTACTTGTATAAATTACAGTCTTCGGTAATTCTTGCTAATGAGCGGTTATAGGTTTACGCACCAGCAATATAATTCAGGTGTCATTCGATCGAATTTGTCGAGAAGATTATATGTCAAATAGAAATACGTTTATTGTGCAATTCTTTTATATTATGAAAAATATAAATGGCCGATTAAAGTTATTTTAGGAACATTTCGCGAAGCTGCCAAGATTACCATTTTCGGTCTTTCAGCTATGATATTTCACGATATTCATTACTATTAAATTATTTAATAAAGTACTTATACGTTTATAAGCTGAGTATATAAAATATAAATGAAAGTTATTATAATGTATTTACTTCAATAACATGTTTAAGTCGATAAATAAATAATTTAATAATACATTTAAGCGCTTAAATATTCATTGCTGTTCAAATAATATCAGAATTCATCCTTACCGTAATAATGTTTACGGTTACTATATATTTATTAAAATTCATATTTTTATTGTAATCATGGTTTACAGTTCTTTTTGTTCGTGACTATCTTAAAAGATTAACTTTAACTAAATCGAATTTTTCTACTACTTTTCTAGTAGCGAAACTAAAACGAATCGATATTATGACTGCACGACATATATCCAATATGTCGTATAAGCAATTTGTTTTTACTTTTGTCATTTGACGTTTAATTAGTTTATTCAACCATCATTTTTTATTGTTATGCTTCTCAGATTTCATCAGTTTACATTAATTTTTTTAAATATCTTATTTATACATGTAACATTTTCGTATTCTTTTTGAGCGTGACACATCGGGTCCTGGCCGGGATCCCTATTAAAGTAAGGGTTCCGGCTGGGGCCCAAAGTGTCACGCTCAAAATTCTACTAGGGTATTTCATAATTTATTTAAAACAATACTTCCTTATAATTTTAATAGTTTTGTATAAATATTTTGCATATTTTATTTCAAACTTTGTTCTTTATTTTTATATGTATTTATATTCGATATTGTTCAAAGTCGTTAATTTTGATTAGGAGGAATTAAAAAAGAATTTTGACCATTTTGCAGACATTATTTCATTGAATGGAAAAACGTGAAATGGTAAAATTTATTAAATTGCTAAATAACACAATTAATGTTTGAAATGCCATATTTATTAACTTGTCACGAATAATTTTGTAATTACATATATACTAAAGAATCATGTATCACGTCATATTTATTGTACAAAAAAATTATAACTTTAATACATTCAAAAAATTGTGATATCAATTCCTGTCCTACGAAGAGGATATGTACTATAAATAACCAAAAACAGTAAGTTAATAGAACTAAATGATGAAATTTCTTCTAGCAAGGATAACTGACCAAATATATATATATATATATATATATATATATATATATATATATATGTGAAATTAAATCCTCAACATTATAATTGACGCCTTTAAATCTTTCTCATATAGTTGCCCTTTACAAAATGATAAAAATATTGGTAACCGGCGATAAATCATTTGAGTGGTCTATCTTGTAAATAATTTCATGAGTTAAATAAAAGAATAAAAAACAATCAATTTCATAAATTAAAACTCACCTCCGCACTTCCCGGATCGGGCCGATCTATGAGCACATCAACTATGGGACTGTCCGTTTGCGACCTCAGCCACGACCTCATCGGGGTCCCGGGACTTTCGCAACGACCCGTATCACGAAACAAGTTACACGCTCTCCAGGATCAGGATTGGGATCGAGATCGAGTTTTGGCTATCAAAATTCACGAAATCGAGTTCCGTCTTTCCAGGATCCCACGAGGAACAGATCCATCCCGCGGGACGTCCCGCGCCATCAAACGAGTTCTTTTTCAATTTTATTTCCGCGACTATAGGCGACCGTACGGTACACCTAAAGTTTCCGGCATCTTTGCGAACTGGACAGTGTCCAGCCAGTGTGAAACCGGTAAGAAGGAACTGGTTGCAGGCGACCACAGGAAATCATTATTAATAATGCTTGCGGTCAAAGGGCTGGACATCGAATCCAACGGTTTTTTTTTTCTTTTCCAACTTCCGATTGCAATTAGAAATTAGGATTCTTTCGTGCTGCAATCACGTTCATCCAGTTTTGCGGATGTCAGTTTGACTCGTCGATTACTTCTTACACGAAATGTAATATATTTTTCTGATCACGTATGTGTAGAACGGGGTTAAATTCTCTATAATATTTACCGACGATAATGTATTATCAATCAATATTTTTTACGTTGAAGGCAAATTATTGTGGCCTTTTCTACATTTACAAGACGTAAGTCACAGACATTATTTATTATTGCACATATAATCTAATACATGCATCTCATAAATTGCGTATATTATGCAACAAATTTGTAAAAATTACTCCATATTTATTCACAAATGCGTAAAATCTGCTTTAACAAGTTTCATCACGTATGCATATGGACATATAAGTAATTATGAGGTAGAAACAGAAGATTTGGTATACTTCTTTGAAGTAGGTTTTTGATATGCTCATCCGAAGACACAAAAATAATGGCGAATGATACAAAAAATGTAATAGTAATGTATAATGCAAAATATCTAAAAAAGTAAAATTATTTTGACCGTATTATTGTAATTGAAATTAATGCATTTTCTTCTTTATTTCGTTCTGCCTGGTCGTTTATATTACGAAATAATTCCTCCGATTATGTTATTGTAATATATTTTATTTTAACAAAATCAAAAGTATGACTGGTACTATGAATAAGGAAATTCATGGTGAAAAATGAAAAATTTGTGTGACTAGTTCCTTGTGTGATGGATCTCTTGGGCTCACGTATTCTTTTCTTTAATGGCCCTTTAGTCTGTCTGATGTAAACTTTATCGCATTCTTTGCATGAAATTTTGTAAACACAATTAATTTCTTCTGTAATTATATCTTTGTTTCTTATGTTATTAAAGAATTTTGAAAGATTGTTTTCATTTTTGAAATATACAGCTATATTGAAATACTGCTACATCGAAGTAATTGCCATCTTAAAATTGCTATTTTAAAAATTCTAAAATGTTCCAATTAAATAATAAATTCTCAGCAATTATCGTTTGCAATACAATATTAATGGTGTACATTTAAAAATGATCTCTTAATAGGGTGACTGACTATATACTAGCATATTATCATTTACCTACTTATTCATAAAAGAGCTTCTACTCATAAAGAATCTATTATATATTCTGTTATTTCTGTACAAGTTCAAAAAGCTAAATGATGCAAAATAATTCGAATAAAAATATCATCACATAAAATGATTAAACGATGGCCATATAATAAATTCTATCTACTTTAGTTTCACAATTGCTCATCCGTAACAGGTTCACTTTATTGCGGTATATAGGCAAGTAGTAGATCGTAAAAGGCGGCTAAAAAAGAGAAATATAGAGATCGACATCTTCGAAATTTTTCTCCAGGCGAGAAATAAAGTTGGCGTAGTTAGAAATGTCCAGTTATTGTGACAGACAATGAAATTTAAGAACAAGAAACATATTTCATTTACATCAACTAATAAAGTGATTAGCATGATTATTTATTATATATACAATTATAATAATGTATATATGTATAATTGTAAAGAAAGTTGGAGAAGTTAAATAAAAATAAAGTACTAAAATAAATATTAAAATAAGAACATGCAGAATAATAATAACACTAACATTTTGTAATTAAAAAATTGTTCGAAACAGGATAGAAAAAAAATTTAGAAAATATATCTACAAATTAACGCATACAACGTATAATTGTAAGAAAACTAAATTACAGTGTACATCATAATTGAAGTAAGTATTACTAATGAAAGTAAGGGATTAATTATGATAAAATATATTTAATCTCGTATGGATATTTATGTGTGCGTAAGGAATTTTCCAAATTACATTTGTGGATGGGAATGTGTAAATAATATGAATAATATCCTATTTTAAATAACGAAGGATTTGTTGATTTGTAAATATAAGAAAATAACTTAAAACCTTAAATACTGCTGCTCTTAATTTTCAAAAGTATATATATGGTGCTTTAAACAAAAAAAAAAAATCAACCTTGTAATATTTATAACATTACTCCGAATCACCTTATGGCAATGTTATTTATATTGGTATTTGCTATAAGATATACAAGCAAATAATGTTTTAGATAATCCAATTGATAAATAATTAATTAATTATATTCTATCAAATTTACTGACGTGTCAAGTATTCATTTTTCTACAGAATCGAATAATTTTCAATCTACTTATTTAGGATGCTTGTTTATGATATGACTGAGGAAATAATAATTTTCCAATAGTGTAATGTCGAACATGAAACTAGATCTTACAGTTTCATTGAAATTTGCATTATAAAAACTAGTAAATTTATAAACGTACGTACTGCATTTTTTTGTGATTTATATACTTGTTGGATGTATGTTTTAAGTTTGACGTATTTCGCTATTTCAGAAATATTATTTATTTGTTGTTTTTATCTCCCTTCATTAATTAAAACACTGACAATTTTTGACAATTTCGCATACATTATCGTTTTCGACAAACATAAATAAGATTCACGTTTTCCGAATAAAAATTAAATAAAAATAAAATATCAGAAGTGGAACGATACACCTATCTCTCCCCCATGAAATGAATATTCATTAATTTTTTAGCTCGAATAGCCTTGTCACTTAATCGTAAGAGTTAAGCCACTTGTCACTCACTGTTTAGTCGTTAAAGCCATAAATAACGAAACACATAAATTTAAAACTACAAATATCTGTGGTCGAGGTATATGATTCAAGAGTGTGACAGTTTTCGAAGGGTCGAAATTGTCGAAAATTGAGGGGAGAGTTGTCGAAATTTGAGAAGTCCGAAGAACCACCTTCTTTTTATATTTCCGAGTATCCAACGATGCAGCTAGTGTTTCCAGATGGTTCATTTCATTTTTACTCTCATGTTGGTACTTATCTCACGACTTTTTATTTTATATTTATATGGCAATAAAGTTCTTATCTTTATTGCCATATAAAAAAGTTCGTTCGATCACGAGGATGCGAATGAAAATGATGCCGGATAATTGAGGATTTTTGAAAGACAGGATGAACTACAATCGTAATAATTATGTGAAATTGAAGACTACGAGCACAGACAATATTTATTAATCTATATTACAATAATATAAGTAAATGCATTAATAATTAATTTTTATTTAACAAAAAAATAACTTGTGATGAAATTAACGTATTTTCGTAGACAATTTTTAGACAACCTCGTTGGAAAATTATCAGCTTAATAATTGCATAAGATAGATTCACAATTTTTAACAACAAATTTTCAAAGCATAATAAATAATTGACGATGCCTTATATCCTTGTTGAAATAATGTTGAAATTAACGATCATTGTTCGGACAAAATTAGAAATGAAAATATGGTCGAACCATTTGACCAAGTGCAATCGCTAATCAAGCGCTCAAAACATGCGAGCTTACGAAAGTTAGTCAGATAGCGTGTCGCGGAAGATTGGAAATAATAATACGTGCCAACGAGAGGGGATGATAGTCATAATTAGTTCGATAATTGAGACGCGTCGAGCTTCGAAACGGCGATTTATGTGTTTTTACGCATGACAACACTTACGTAATCAGGACTTGTGGAAATGTTTACCAAAAGAGTAAGATAATGTGGTCACGCGTGCTTGAGTGAAACATTTTAAAGGAAATTTTAGACATTTTTATTTCTGATCACATAGAAAATTAAGATAGAATCCGACAAAGAAAAACTTTCAATGAGAAATTATATATATGTAAACAAAAGAAGGTAATTAATTAAATAAGATTCAAATAACAACAAATATTGTTATTTATGATGATATATGAATTAAAAAGGAATTAAAAAGAGTACAAGGGTCAATTAAAATACATTCACAGTAATAATATAGTGCAAAATTGAAAGAATAACTTAACTCTAACCGTAGTAAAAAATAACACCAGTTTGGTCAAAAATACGGCCATTTTTCTGGATTGCATTATACTTTTAACATGTAGTATGTGAAATAACTATTAATAATAAGAAACCAGAAATTAACTTATACACCAAACGTCGCTCTTTAAATTCCTTGGAGTGAAATCTCACGCTATTGTTACTAAAAACCAAGCAACTCCATTTGGGGTGATATACCCATTATTAACGAGTGGAATTTCACTCTCATAGTGTGAAGTTTCATTCTAAATCGAATGCAATTTCGACAAAAGTCAGACTAAAAGTTCACATTAGGTAGAAGTTAATTTTCACTTATATCTTAGAATAAAAATACACTTCATAAGGTGAAATTCCACTCGTTTAGAGTCTAACTATAAGGAATTTAAAGTGCGGGAAACTATCTTCTAACAATAGATATTAAACTGTACAATCACAATAATCACTTAAATAAATAAATCCAGTCAACAATTCGTTATTCTTATTTGTGTAGAAATAATACAATAGAAAGCACATATTTATTTCACTTAATTCTAAAGTTCACTTTTATAACTGTTCAACGGAAGCTAATGAAGCAATTATCGCAGCGGCAAGTTAGAAATTTGATCTATCCGTTTGTAGTGGGAGTGTATTTCTAGCGTGGATAGTTGACCGACTTGAAGGATATAGAGAAAAAAGCAATAAAGAACGAGGGGAGAGCTGTATATTGTATCTTTATTCAACGTCTGAATAACCTTGTCGTTTTCTTTCTCGACGGTCCACCGCCATTTAAGGTTTCCTCGCCAATGTCCAGCGACAATGCCGACAGAAACGGACCTCGTGTTTGTTTGTATTTCTTTCGACGTCACAACACACCCACTGTAATACTCTGCGGGGTGCCGAGGACTACTCCATTTGTGGTCGCCTAATGCCCCGCGAGTCCCCGGAAACGCATGCATGTTTCACATGCTGTATACGAATGCATATTTTAGTTTTATTGCCGATTCAAGTAGTAAAAACTATGTCCAACTTTTTTCAGGCACCATTGTCTCTCGCACGAAAAAGTTTTAATCCTTTTCAAACCTTTTTACTCGCGAGAGATGGAGAATAGGGATTATTGTATATATATATGTGTGTGCCGAAAAGCCTCACTGGTTGAAATCGATGTACGCGAAATTTTTGCGTATATAGTTTTATAGCCACATGAAATGATTTTCTACATTTTTAGAACTTTCTTTATTGGTGAAAAATTAATTACATTTGTACAGAACTTTCGAGAAGAAAGATATTTGTTTAACCGAATCTGATTTTGTAAATGAATTAAAAAAAAATCTTGAGCGATATTTTTGTTGTACATTAGAAGTTACTCCATCTTCCAGAATGATGTATATATATATATACTTTCATCGGATACTTGAAAATTCGACTGAGATCAAGCGTACTCCACCCATTTTTCTTCGGAAGCATTTCAGCGGAATGACCGGGTCGTTATGAGCAGGTTCATAACTAGTATACGATTTGATTCTCTTTCCCGAAAAAAAGATTTACTGCCTCGCGTGTGACAGGATATGGGAAACGTTGCCGGTCCGGCTGCGTAAACTTTAGAGACACGCTCAAGGGTGTATTCTCCCTCTCTGCTTTTCTCCCTGTCTCGTCCGCCTTTGCTCCGCGAGGAAACCCGGAACCAGTCAACCCTCGGACACGGTTCATAAACGCTTTAAACAAAATTTTGAAAAATACAAATTCGTTGGACGCATCGAACATAAAGCATCCGCAGTTTTCGGGAGTCCGCGCGTTCGGTTATAAATAACGAGGTTCGCGACCGCGACCAGCGACTAACCGACCGGAGATGGCTCCGTGCGTGGCGACCACTATATACATATAGTCCCTCCTGTAGATTTAAGATCGACCGCATGCGGTCGAGACCTAACGAGATTCATTCGTTCCTGCATTATATCGGCATTTGCACATGGGAAACGTTTCTTCGATTTATTCTATTCGACTACCAGGCGTGCGTCTGACCACAGCGAGGCGTACACATGTATACGGCCGATATATATATATATATATAAATATATGTGTGTGTGTGTGTATGTGTATATATGCCGAGACTCTTTGTCTACTTCCGACAGATGTTTTTCGACTCGTGACAGGTTTCCGGATTTCATTTTTTCGTGCAATGCGATTACGTACAGTGCATCGGATGCACGTACAGTCGCTCTCTACGGCCGATTAGCCGGCAGGTTGCCCGGATGTTCTGCGCGAAACGAGTTTTCGAGCGATCATAACCGAGCCGTACATTGTGCGTTAGGCCTTGGCGAAATGCTGCATTTATAACGCGCATTGCATTAGTTTTCTTTCAACCTCAAATAAATTCAAACTATTGAAATACAGTCAGTACGAAAAGATATCATCTGAATCAATTCAAACCAGATAAGATGATTGGAAAACTAAATCCACATTTTCAAGTAAAAAAATTACATGTATCGCATATACGTTATAGTTCCTTAAATAAAAAATTTGACACGCACCTATTGGTTGAAATCGAATAAACAGCCCTAGTAGAAAATGACACCAGTTCCTGCTTAATTTCTGGCCTCTATGTTAAAAGTAATTGAGAGTCCAGAAAAGGTGGCCATAAACTGGTCTTATTTTCTACTAGGGAGTAAAAGCATAGATAGATATGATCGCTTTATTACAATCAGTCCCGTGCAACTGCCGTATTTCGACTGACTACCACTTGTCCGCCCTTGGCTTGTGCATTTAATTACATTTATTTCGTGTATTTATCAACCTTTTTATAATACAGTTGCGATTACAATTCATGCGCATATTCGGCGTTTGCTATTCGGTAAAATTTTCAAGAAAATTTTTCTTCGTATATATTTATAGTATAGATATATACATGTTAAGATAACTATACCTATGCAAATGTAATAATTCGAATTTATAGCTGTAATGCGCATAATAATTTCGAAACGTTCCAAATTATAATGTACATAATGCTTTGTGTTATGATCCAGAGATGGTTGCGCTGATCATCGTATACTAAATGTCAAGAAATAAAAAATAATATCAAAGATGCGAAGCAAAGCGACAATTGCAGGATTATCATGGTCCCGTAGCGATTATCTTTTTCACTCGAACGATAACCCCAACACGAATAAAGAATATAAAAACACGTAAGATGCCGTCAGCGAGAATCTTATAAGCCTTGGCGTCGCGTCGTTTGCGGGAACTCGAGCGTTGACGTCTACAAATCGAGTTGCCGCTTAATCATCTCAATGGACCCAGAGATATCAATATCTCGTATATGTGTGGTTCTCGACTCGTCCCGCTTGAGATAAAATCGAGGCGCGCCGAGTGAATAAAGCGGCCGATCTCATCGTTAGTGGGACGAAGAAGAAAAATTAAAAAAAAATAACTTTACTGCCCGTATGCTCACGCGCGGTTTAAAATTTAGACCCCGGTTTAAGTGAATTTCAACCTCGGAGTGTGAAACGGGGAATATGGCTTGGCATGGCCGGTTTCTAATTTACGGGGGAGAATCTGGCACGCAGGCAGCTCGAAAACGACATTCGATATCTCTCCTTTTCCCGGTCTTTCGATGGTGATCGACGACTTTGCGATGCGTACTGATGATTTTTTATACAGCATCAGTTAACAGTTATGTTGATATCGGTGAATTCATTATCGATGAGATGTATATATGCTTGTTACTAAAGCTCGCCAGCTGAATAAGTAGGGCAATTTCGATCTATACTGAATTAAGTAGATCAGAAATCGACGTAAACCTATCATTATAAATTAGTTTGTTGTCCGAGGAAGAAAAATAGCGATATCTATGAAAATTATTAGAAATTACGTACATTTGTATGTCTACGTTTTAAAATATCGTATGCGATATATCGACATCATAGTGTCAAGGACTCTCAGATATGTATCGGCTTATTCTTGAAGTTGAACATAAAATTGACGTGTCGTACAGCGCGACAAGACCTGCGTATACTTTATTCTTATTATATTCATTTTTATTATGTCCATTTTTTCTCTACGGTGAATTGACCTTCATAAAAATATTTGTCCGCTATATATATACGTAACTAAATATATTTGTTATTATATTGCTATACTTGTTGGTTTAACACCCATATTGAAAGGAAGAACTCGGTAAAATCAATATCGAACAACAATAGCGGAGGAACTTACCGATGGAAGGTAATAATTTTCGTAAGAGTTGTAATATTTAATGTGTTAATTTTTAACCAGTTTTAAATGAGAAAAAAATAAGTCGCGTTGGAATGTCCAGGTCAAGCTAGACTAAGCGGTGCAATCGGGGTAAAATTAGATTTGTTTTCACTACCGCAGTTACGTTAGGTTTACATTTTTTATAGTCGTTATTAATATATCGCTACATATTTCAGCGATGCTCAATAACGTGACGTGTGTAAAATGAGTCGGCATAAAAAAGAAGCAAAATCAATCAAAATGAAAAAAAATTAATTCACTATCTTTCCAAATGTACATTAACGACTAATTGACTTATATTGTATTATGTACAATTTTCTGGGGGTTTTATGTAAAATTCCTTTATATTTCCAGTATTTAAATTCTAACTCCATATTGTAATTTCTATTTCTTTTTTTATTTTCATCGTCTTAGATAGGATTCCTCCTTTTGATTTTGGTCCAGCATAATATGACAATGAATCGGGCAAACTCCTCTTGAGCAGAACTGGACTCATATTAGGTCCCTTCGGCGTCGCACGGGCGTCCGGTTTCTCATTTTTTTTCACCCCCCTTCGAAAACACATTAAATGAAGTCACGCTCCGTGGATTTTTAACGCATTTATGGCTATCCCGAAGTTATTTATGTCTTAACGTCTGGCGATACAGTGGCAAGTGTCCCTCAGAATATTGGTTCGTGGCTAAGGGTGCGGACCGACCAATTCTTTAAATCGATCGTGAATTTAATATTTATCATCATAATATTTCAAAAGTGAACTTTTAATTCATATTTTTAATTCAAAACGTTTATATGGGATATTATCCAGAACGTATATTTTCATAATAATGTCATGAAACTACTTTTGTAGAATTTGCAAATTACTATAAATGTAGAAAAAAACATACATACTATAGTTACAACATACGAAAGACGGTATTTTAAGTTCTATTGTGTAATTGCACGAATTAACTCAAAAGTTATTTTGCTTAATCGAGTTACCCTCGTAAACTAAATAATTTGAAAAATGCTTATTAGTAATGTGCGGTTTTCAGTTTTGTTTTATTTATTTTTATTAAAATATTTAAAATATTTTCCAATAATTTTAAAATTATATTTTAATTATTTTATTTTCGGTGGTTGTCGTTTTTAGTGAATTTTTTTATATCTACACGAACATGCAATTTTCCATTCATTTCTTAAATACTTTTTAGTTTTTATGATTTTTCGTCAATCTTCCGTTTCTCATTTTTGTAGTTTTTAATTTCCAATGTCTTAAACTTTATATCAATTGTATTAACTCTAATTTTAATAAATCTGATCAATTAAACCACTTTTAACAATCTTTGTATGCTTTTTTTTTTGCAGACTTGATTTCGTTTCTTTCTAAAATGCTTTAGAACAACATCACCACTTCACATTTATGTATCTATTTTTTCAGTTACTACTGATTTCCGTTACCCAATATCAATATTTGTACATATTTATAAATATGATACTTCCGTTGTTAAGGAATGGTTATTCAATTTTTCGGATTACCATCGACTCATCAGCGGTGGAACCGCACCAGCGATTTTCCAAGCTTTTGTTTAGCAGCATGCCTGTATATAACAGACGAACATCTGCTGAAGGAATCGGCATAACATATTTCTGACATTAAAAGAACTTTATTTGTTTTGGATATATTTTCAATTTTAAACGTTTTTATAATACTGGAAGAATTATTTGAACTATTTTTGAGGCATATAGGTTACATTATTAGATGAACATCGCAGTTTTATTTGAAAAGTCGCCGATTCTAGGACATCTGAAAAACTCAATTAAAAACTTATGAAATCAGGTCATCAGGGATTTTATCTAATCACATATGTGACATATTCCCGATTGGTTCGATTATGCTAGTCAATTATGTTTAAATCATACAAGCTAACTCAGGCAGGAATACATAAAAGTAGTTCGGTAATGATTTATAAAATTACAGTTTAATCTCTGTTTATTAAGACTATAATAAAGTCTGATTAGGTTTGATCAAATATTTACTTCTTTACTACGAGACGTCCGTTATGCAATAAGAATTATGATGTATATTTTATACATTATTAAATCCTATCTATAAAAATACTGCACCTGATCGAAGTGCCAGAGTAATTTAAATTTTGTTTATTCTGATGTAAATAAGGAATAATTAAGTTACCGGATTTTAATGAGTTTACCCGAAAATAATATGAGATTATCTAAAATATGCAAAAAGTAAATTGGACATATCAGAAATGCAAATTTCAAAATTATAGCACCATCGAAAATTCTTAGCGAAGACTTTTGTAAAAGCATGATCCGAAGTAAACAATGTAGGTAATTCATCGCTATTGTCGAAAAAGTACGAGATTTCCGGTATTCCCTGGGAAGAGCCGGTCTTTCTCGTCAACCGGGAAGAGTCACGAAAATGGCGGATCTTAAGAAAACAAACGAGATCCGATAGAATAACAAGAATATTAAAGGTGGCGTCGTCTAATGCTTGAATACCGCTGTGATTGCTATCGAGAATGAAGAGTAATTTATTCGCGAGGCGGCGATGCTCGTCCGATTCTTTAGATTGATATTCTCGCGGCCTCCCTTTTCCAAGCTACGGCTCGATAATAGGGTATTGTTTTATAAATCTTATTCGACATGGTCCCAGAACAGTTGGTATATTAAATAGCGATAAAAGTTCGACATTAGAAGTCTTCTTTCGAAATTTTAGAGCAATCAAAATTTTGAGTTGATTTTAATAATAAAAATATCAGTGAAATCTCAGTCTATATAGAGAATATAAAGAATACTAAACCTTTATTTTTGTTTTTTATAACTTCTGGAACATAATTGTTCCAAAAGTTATTTTTACGTTATATTTCTGCCAATTGTATATATAATCTCTGTAGAAGTCAGTCATGTCCCATTTGTCAATTCAAGGTTCTCGATCGTGCATAAAGAAGTGCATATAATCGATACATATATGAAGATATAAAGTCTTCAATAAAATATAGTTTTTCAAAAAAATACCGGCTTCGGTAGCTCAGGTGGTAACGCGCTTGACTACCAAGTCGCAGGTCGGGAGTTCGATTCCCAACCGTTGAACAATTTTTCCATTTGTATTAAAGCAGCGGTTCGCTATATGTAAGACGAGCCACGCTGTTTGTTTACATTTGGAAAGGTTGTTTATCCGGTGGTGAAACGACTCTAGACCG
>JAPYZR010000107.1:0-49897 GCA_030522945.1 Trichopria nigra | reverse complement strand
TCACTTTCAACGGATATCCCTTATATCAAATTTATAATTAAGCAGGACTTTGGCTTTTGATTAGAGTTAAATGCCTCACGCTAATTGACGCTAAATAAGCTTATATATCACTTAACAAGGGTGTAAAGTATACTTTTACGCACGAGTTACGTACGCGCGAGTTTTTTTGCAAGGCATTTATTAGTTTTACTGCGGTTTCCTCAGAAGGGGCTTTTGAATAAGACATTTGATATTTGAATTCTTTTTTTTTATTGGGTGTGAGAGAATCAAGTAGAAGCAATAGGGATGATAGGATCGGTAATAAAAAAATGCAATCTTGTTCACGAATTTTAAGGAAATGTTGACTCTTTGGTAATACTCTGTGGTGGATTTGTTTGAACGGTTTGAACCACTTATATATACAGATACTAGTGACAAATGCGCCGTGTAAATATATATAATAGTAGTAGTAGTAGTAGTATAGTAGTATTTCATCTAGACGGGATTGAGAAAGTTCTTTAAATTATAACTAATTAATAAAAGAAACGCAAAAAACTATAAAAGCATAAAAATAAGATATAAATGTTCAACATTCAGTTACACGAAACTGAAGTTTCTATAAGAAATGTCCATATATATATGTAACATTAGTACATTTTCTTGAACAATTATAAGCTATCATGTTTGAGTAGATAATTTTAGTCCTTTAATAGTTTTACTATCCACATGTATATATTATATTTCTCAGACATATATATTTTACTATAACAGTTTTATTGGATATTTAATGAATGTAATAATTGTGTACAATTTATTATATAAACGTACAACGATTACACAATTTTGTAAGAATTTTTCATCGTAGATTTGTTTTGGCTATATATAGGTATTGTACGATTGATACATGCATTTCATGCACATTTTTATTGTATCCCTTTTTAACCCTTTAATAAATTTTCTTCAATATTAAAACTAACAAAACAGACCTGAATTTCTACCGGACGATAATCTAATAATGCGCATCAGATATTTTTCATTTAATGCGTGGAGCGACAAAATGAATGTAAATTTGTGCGTTTAAGCCTTATAGTGCATATTCTACATAAAACGATTGTATATATCTTCGGTCGCAAGTAAGATGTAAAACAGCGCGGTGCTTAGAAGCTCTTAGCGCACTCTGCCATGATTTGAGTGCTTTAAAAGCTTTCAACCGCGCCGATAAATCGGTAAGTAAAAATCACGCTAGCATAATCGATAGGGGCGGCGCGCGACGTAATCTCGCGGTTTCGTCATACATATATGTACATAATTTCAATGAGGACGACCGCCGAGACGATGACACGAGGGTAAAAAAGGATTCGATTTCGAGTATGTGCCACACGGAGATGGTAATAGGCCGAAACGGAAACGAAGGGGGTGGCAGACCTGCGCGATCGTTTCAACCCGCCGGGGGGTTGGTACCCCGTCACCGGGTGGGAGGTCCACGCGGTCCTCGCAATTGCTCGTCGCCGACGACGACAACTCCTGACAAACGTCGACCTGTCGGAGGACCGGTTATACCGACTTCCGCTTTACGGATCCCCAAAAGTGCCAAGTTTCCGGTTCGTGTATATATCGTGGCGATTTTTGTTGGGGGAGACTCGTATACGCATACGGAAGGAATATGCGACTGTCATCTCAGCTTCCCGTGTAAGTAACTTTTATATAGTTTACAAATTAGCAAAATTGGATTATTGAAATCGAATCTTTGATTCATAGTACATATTAATTATTGTTCTGTTTTCTCGCGAAAAGATGTTGCTATACATTCTATATGTAGATCCGATGATAAATCATGCGATCTACATATAGTCGTCGATGATTGCAATCCCCGCAATTGCAAACGATGAGATTATTCGACTAAAAAATACGTACCTAAATGTAGAAAATTTACCGCAACGTTTGTAACGAAAATTCTTCAATCTGACCGAACTATATATCTCGGTATCGGAAAATTGATTTAATTGGATTCATAATTTGTATCTCAGTTTTAAGGGTTTATTATTTTTTTGATCTATATAGTTTTTATGATTTTATTACTTGTGGATTTGCATGTATTCAAGCGTAATATTTTTTTATCTATAAAATTTGATTCAAAAGCATTCATATGTATTACAGATAAATCCATTTTCAATTTCTATATAATAAGACCTGTATCCTCCTCTATTCTTCAAATGACTCAACCTCTCGCACTGCTATTCGACTCTTCTCGTGTAAATCAGTGTTTTATCGAGTAAAATTACAGAATAAATATGGACTTGCGAGTAATAATCGAATTTCAGCATATAAAACATTTTTCTCAATAATGGTTAAATTTAATTTTCTTCGAGTGACTGTACATCATCACTTAAACTCTGACAAAATAAGTTAAAGAACGAGTCCCTTTACATATACATATTCAGTGTAACAATTGTTTTGATAACAAACGTCATGATATTTGAAACAATATTTTTATTTATTACGTAAGTAAATTTGAGAAATTCGTTTAATTATCAACTGATGAAGGGAGAAATGTTTAAAATGTCTCTCATTTTATTCGATTTTTAATGAAAATCAAATTGCATATCACTGGTAAAAAAATTGATATGGCCTTGCGAGGGACTTCTGGATTCGTGGCCACGTTAAATTTTCTACCTGGGATAACATATAGTAGAAAATGATACTAGAAAACGGAGTCCAAAAAAAATGTCCATAACCCAGACAGCAGAGCCTTCAGAAAGTCCTCATAATGTGGTCCTAATTCTGATATATTTATAAGATTTGCTAATATGATATCAGAATGTGATAAGAAAGAAGTCGTTTTAGAGATCTTCGTCGTGATCATAAAGAGATCTTAAAGAGGACTTTACGATATTTCCAAAAATACATCTTTAAGTTGGTCATCTGACCTCTATATTTCTGATATCATTTCGAACTTTCTTAAAAAGTCAGATAAATTTTCTGATACCTTTACGACTTCTTTGAGAGGTCTTCTTGCTGACTGGGAAACTGGTCTTATTTTCTACCTAGGTATATATTAGCTAGATATATATATATATATATATATATATATATATATATATACCAATATTTAGTCTATCAATTTTGGAGTTTACATTTTGTTGAGAGTATTCAAATAATGGCAGCGCTTATTTCCAACGAACTTAATGATATCATGTTACCTTATTCCGAATCGAGTGAAAGATCTTTTCCAAGAAAAGTATAGGATCTAATGACCGTTACTTACAAAAATTAAGAAACTAATCCATAGAATATGGTATTATTCATAAATTTTTCCTGCATTTATCTATATGTATATTTAATCATATAAATAATTCTCCATTTTCATTAAATATGTTTTGCATTTAATGAAGGATTTTTTTTTTCGTAACGCAACACTTTTTGTACAGAATGTTTATCAGATAATACACACATACTAAAAAGTGTATGAATTTTAAAATGATTTACTCTCTAAATTTGAATCAGCGAAAATCACTGCCAATCAGCGAATATACACTGATAATCAGTCCAAACCCTTCCATCTCGTAGGGTTTGGGCTGCAAATCAGCGGATTTTCGCTGATTCAACTTTAGAGAGTAAAGTTGTTAGAAAAAAATTACATTTAAAAAATAGTCGATTTTAAAGTTATAACGTAAAATTAAACACCGAAAAAATTATATTGCTTTATAAAAGAATTAATTAAATACTTACTGATTCTAGTGATCATTAAATAAAAAAAAAAAATTATATATAATTATCATATTCATGATCGATGTGTAAATAAGTTAACCCATTAAAGGCGAACTTTGGGTTTTCAATTCTTTTTCAATCCTTATTATATTATATTTAAGAAGGAGTAGGAATTGTTCATCGAAAACCCTTTTCCCTACTAGATTCGTATATCAGAATTCAGAAAATGCTCTTTCAGAATCAGAATTCGAAATTGAAATATTTCTCATACAAAATTTATCACTTAGTTTTTTAAGTCATGTTATCATTAAGCTTTAATTGGTTGGCGATGGATTATGGGGGCAAATATGTATATTACAATTACTATGGTGGTTATAGTAATTGTAAAATCAGAGGCTTACAACTACGCAGCTTTGAGTTTGGGAAGAGTAATAACGGTGATAATTTAACAACGAAATCTGTGATTCGTCGAAACATAACGCATTGTCCGCTATTTGACATGCTTACATCGAGGCAAAAATGCAATTTTGTTCTAGGACGTAATTGCAGTAAATATACTCGTTTTTGGGTGTAGATTTAGGGGTTAAAACAACAAGCTGGAAGTTACATTCAGATACAAATGAAGTGTTTGCGTTAAATTGACAATATTATTATGATGCCATTTACTTTGCACTGGAACTACTTATATTCGGCTTTCGTATATATTCGATTCTCGTCAATTGTTTAACACTTGCTTATGTTTATTCAAATAAAATTGTCAATTAATTATATGATACTAATTTTAAATCAATTGCATAATTCTTATTTTTATTTTTTATTTATTTATTATAATATATAAAAATTAAGTTTTATAGGTACAGACAATGATTACTTTGTTGATTTGCATATTCATAAATAAATATAAATAAATTACAATATTATAACTGAAAAATGCTTTGTTTTGGAATTTATATAGGAAAAAAATAGAGACTTTCTTACTTATGAAGGACTTTCACGCAGTGAAAAAATAGCAATCGACGATCGAAGGACAGACGTGACTAATCCTTACAAGCAGATTAATATTATAATGGTATGCATGACATCTTGTTCCATTGAGTACATGGTATAGGTGAATGCGGTTCTTAATTTCAACTTTAATTTTCTCCAGCGACATTTTAATGAATAAGTTAATACTTATTCTTTAATTTTGACATTCGGTAAAAATTTATAACCTGCAAAGTATATATACTAAAAATAAATATAAATGAAAAAGAAAATTTCAGATATTTCAACGTTTGATTTCAACGTTGGACTTGAATAATTTGTTGTACATTGTATTAAAACATGTGTTCTTTTTAATAACCGTTATTAATTAATTAAATTCCATTATTCATTCAGTAAAATACGTACATGAATACACTCAGTAAGTTCTCTTCACTGAAATCTTAAGTACATAAACATGTTTCGTTTTAATATGTTTATGCGTGCAAATGTGTGCGAGTGAGAGAGTGATTGATTACCTTATTTATTGAATAGACTTCACTACACTTGTAAAGTATTGATATTTCCTTCTAACATCCGGCATTTGAATATATTACAATTATTATTCTGTAATTCAGATGTATATTTTTTTTATTTATGTAAGCGAACTTTTAAACATATTCTTGTGAACATGCAACCATCGTAAGGGTATACAGATTTCGGGCTCATATTGAAACCGATACAAATTGAATAAAGATACCACTTTTTGGTCTTAGTCATTTTTAAGAAATTTTAATCGTTGATAATGATCACGTGGTTGGTTGAAACGTTGGGACTTTTCGCGTATGCGATATTTATCATATATAATTTTTTGACTAGTAGGTTCACCGTTTAATCCATTTTAATTATTCTAAACATTTTTTGTTTTGTAATTGTAAGAATTGTAATTGTAAAATTGTAAGAAATTTCTTGTAAACATTAAAATATAATAAAACGTATAGTAATAACGTATAGGTATCCGCTCCGTACATGAATAAAGGATCTTTTGAAAATGCATGTATATCAAATATTTAAAAATTTTGAATTAGCATACCGTCATTGTGAAAATTTAAGTGTCTCCTTACCATCGTAGATGAAAGCTATATAGCCGTGAATTTATGGATGTGACTAATGGCGTCGCGGAGAGTGTCGAGCCACAGTGATTACGAGTAAAGTGTAAGGAAACGGGAGGAGTTGATCCATTTCGTTCATAAAACGTGGTCCCCTTTTGAATAATCATATAATTACATCGCCGTAATTCAGGATCGTATGCAGCTGAATATTTAGCGAAATTTTAGACGAAAATCAAGTTTTGAGATCTTTCTCATTCAATCCTTAACTGATTTCATTCAAAAATGTTCCCAAAATTATTTCCATTTTTAAGAATATAACAGTAGTGGCTGAATATTTATTAAATATATATATATTTTTTTCAAATATTAAATAAAACATCATGGCAATAGGCTGATGTAAACTGTCAACAATTTTAGTATTAACTTGCTATAAATCGATCCGATATTGAAGATGGATTCCAGACACCTCAGACTCCACAGTTAAATTGTAATTTCTCATATTGCACATCACATCTACATACATTATCGATAATCAAACGCACGAAATAATGAAAGGTTTATTTGATAAATTCAGAAAAATCGTTTTTAACATTTACATATTATACATTCTCCATGCAACTGGGATTGCCATTCAGAAATAAATATTTCCTTTCCTTGCTATTCGAGTCGATGACGCGCTTATGCGACGATACTCGCATTATTTTTAACGAGGGCGAACCCATTGTTCATTAGCTCTTTGGTTTGTCTCCGGTTCGTAACAAGGAAAAAAACTATGCGGAAAACGAGAAAATGCAGAATGTACCAGGCCATTTAAAGAGACCCCGTTGACTGCACGGCGCCACCTGCACCCCTGACCTCATTTTTGCTTCGAAGACCAAGAGAATGCTCGGTATCGCGGTTCATTTCGGTCCGTGATTTACGATCCAAACTATATATGCTACCAATTTAAAAGGAACGTGAAAAAAGGCACCAGCACGCTGAGTGGTTTTCGTCAATTTGAGTCTTGAAAACTCCATATCCGAATAGAAATTTACTGTGCTTTGTCGATGATATGGACCTGTATATGGTACTGACTCAGTACGTATTGATTCGTTTTTCCAATGGAAGCGATACTGACCGCTGTAATAGTGGACACTGAACCAAGTAACTTAAATCATTACTGATTTTCACATGAAAATGTTATCTAATTATATCTAAATCCATACAGGAGAGATCCTATTAAACTCTACCAGGGACAGGAACTTTCAAAATCGGAAAACCAATCAATCGTTGAACCTTTCAGCGAATTTTTCGCTTCGCAATTTAGGAATTATAGAGTGGTTGATGAAAGGTGGATGCTAATGAGTACGCATTTTGTGCCGATTTTAATCGAACCGTTTCCCTTTTCTTTTTCTTTTTATTGTCAATTCGAATGCATCCAAGTTGGCGGAGATGCATGACCTCCGATGAAATACAAACTTCCACCTCACCGAGCTGCTTCCGGTATTAACTGTTCTCGAGCGAAAAACGAGATTGAAAGAGACCTTGTTTTCCATGCTTCCGTAGGCATATGCAAACGATTAAATGAGAAATGAACTGTCGCGTGCATAAGAAATGGATCATTGTCATTATATTAAATTATGTATAAGTAATGGTTTCCAAGTTGAAGTACAATGTGTAGAGAGTGAGTGAGAGAGAGCGAATACTTCATCCATGAACATGATTATGTTTGACACCTGGACATACGATATTTCATGGGAAGGCTTGGTGAATTTACTCGTATGTAATCCCTCATGCACCGAAAATTGTACTTCAAATCTTCATGCTTCTTGCGCACAGAACCCAATAAATATCTCTGCAACAAACTCAAGTGGGAATGCGACCATATACAGAAATTTGTTCATTGCGCAATACACTTTTGTCTTTCTTCCAAGACCACCAGATATTTCACTTGGAAAAAGTACAACCGAATGAATACACTGTATCACACCTCTATCTATATATGTGTTTTTAATATAGCCTTGGGAATAACGCGGAAGACACATTTTCTCTGTTTTTAGGATCCTGTAAAATCTTTTTTGACAGAACTGATTCGAGTCCTCTTGGACCTAGTGAGGCGACCGTTAAAAATTCTTAACGCGATTCAACGACTGCGCAACTTTTCTGGCGTGACGGGTACACGTATCGCGCCCTGGGTTATTTACGATGAACGAATGGAAAGCGAGAAACCGTGTACGTTTCCTTTCGTTGTGCTCGTACGTTCGGCGCTTCGGGAAAACCGATTTCTCGAGGGCTTATCCCTTTTGTGATTGTGGCGCGAATCGAAATCGGACGAGCGACTCGGACATGGACCTTTTAGTTACGCGTGACCAGTGCTGAAAATGTAGGGCTATAGGAGTGGAGAACGCCGTATGTGTCCACTTTACAATCGAGATCAGGACTTGGTGACATTTATTGCTCAGCGTGGATGCTGTACACTGGAGAAAAATACATTTTATTGAACATATTCGTCTACCGAAATGCTATTAGTTACTTCATTCTAGTAATCTAATAAATTCTAATAAATCTGATGTGATTTCAGAATTAAAATGCTATTGTGTGAATAGGGTGAAAATTAGTAGTAAAATCTTACCTTAAGAAATAGACACTTCGTCGCGGCATTAAGGTTGTTTGCATGTCCCATGTAATTTGTTATTATTGCATCGTTTCTTCAATCACTTTATCATCAGGCAAAGACACAATAGTATAAAAATATTAAACCGTAACCATAACGGAACATACTCAATATTAAAAAAAATTAAAATTATACGAAATGAAGCGTTTTTAAAAGATGAGATTCCTTTGTAGAGCGTGACAGGGAAGTACAATTGCACGTGTATTCTCGCATCAAAGCAGTGCTATCTTTAGAATTTCGTGTTATATAGATAACCGCCCAAATAGGAAATCATAATGGAATTATGTAGAAATATTAATACGTCCAACATAATTTATCAATTTTAAATTAGCTTCACAAATACTCTACAGTTCGCTGGTATATTATAAATATATATAAGTGTAGCATTCTGAGTTTCCTAAAGGTGGTTTTCCGTTTGATGATTTGTTTCTGTCTTAAGCCTGAATTTTTCCCAATCTGCTCCAGCGATAAGAAAACTTTCAAATTATGAACTTCGAATTGAAGAAAGTGTTTCCTAGTGTGTGTACCGTTTTAATTGGTTAATTCGACGAGATGGAAAAGCTGCTGAACCATGTAAAACTCGATTCCTGACAAAACCACAGCACTATTTCACAGTGGACGAACATCGATGGCGTGATTAAGAGTAATGGAAGTCTAGAAAATCAAAACTTTCGTATTCTTAATTGAACAAATAAACAATTGCTGTTTTATATTTAATTTTTAAAATATTATCATAAAAAACGTAGTTTAAAACAATCTGCTATGTTAATATCAACATTTCATATATCATTATATTAAATTAAAATATCAAGTCTTCAATTTCCAAAGGAAAAAAAGTATTGTTGGGTCAACCATATTATAGTTGACACGACCATTCCCATGGTTGACCTTTTCATTACTACGTTGTAACGTGGCTCCAACAATACTTTTTTTTTCTCTTTGCTATATCACTGACTGAACGTATTAAAATATTATTTAAAATATTATAAACGAGAATCATATGAAGGGTGGCTAAAAATCGTAAAAAATATATAAAACAATATTCAGTTCATACCCACGCAGACATCATTTTCAAAAAGTCGATTTAATAATTATTAAGACAAAAAAAAGTGACTTAATATTTAGTATTTACTACTGCTAAGAATGAATGAAATTTTTCTTCTTTGCCGTGTTCATAATAAATCTGAATTTCTTTTACTTGGTATTATATACGGCATCACGAAAAGTTGCATATATAATCTTTGAACGATCATTGGAAGTGATAAAAGTGACTTATTGGATGTTTGCGAATGAGCAGAGGACTTATTTTTATGGCTCTGGAATCGATGATCCTGAGAAAGTTTAACAAACAAATTTTTATCAAAGTTTTATACTTGTTGCAAGCTTTAAACGCGTTTATCTCAAAACGGCATTTTCAAAATCATGATATCTGAATAAATAACGTGCAGATCTTTTTTAAATTTTACACTTTTCTTTTCCTGGGAATGGAAAGACGAAACATTTTTTTTAATATGATTAGAACTTGTTAAAAAAGAAAAAAATAAATAAAAAATATAAAAACGGTCATTTTATTTATATGAAAATCGTGTTTTTGATTTTAAAGTTTTCTAAAAAAAATCAAACATTCAATTTTTTTTAAAATCCTTCCTCTACTCTCGAGGTATAAGGTAATATACTAACGAAATGTTTCAGGTTTTTTGACATCAGGTAACCCTACCTCGAATTATTATGTCCACGGGAAATTACTTTTTTAGGACCCGATGAATAATAGTTAATGACTTATACAAATTATGAATATGTGTTTGGAAAAAAATAACCAATTATTCTTAAAATGTTCGTAAACATTATGCAACATTTTTAAAATAAATATATAGAACCCCTTAACAAATATGTGTATAAAATGAAATCGATTATTCAATTTCTGAAATTTATTTGCTCGTAATCTCTTTAAATTTGTAGTATCACATCAGATTGATTTCACGACGTTTGTTTTTCGACAGTGTCACAACATACGCTGATGAAATAAGTTAGATTATAACGTCAAGTATAAGTAGGATTAGATGGAACGGGGATGAAAATAGAGAGGATTTAGTATTGTGAATAAATCAAGTGATAATGAACCTGGCATGCGTAAGTGCAATGAAAAATTACCCGAGTCAAGATAAGTTAATCAAAACACAATTAATGTTTGATCGAAAACGATCAATTTTTGATCAAGATCGATTTATATTCTTAAGCGATCTAAATGAGATACTAGTTTTGAGATTATTCAGGATTAAAGTTGAACGAGTATACAAGCAAAATAAAATTAATTATAGTGACACGACATCCCGAAGTTAACAATTTCTTTTCCGATTGAAAAATTGTCAATTTTTAATCAGGTTTAAATTTATAGAGAATGTGGATGCAAACATAACAAATTTACTTATTTCGAACCATTTCTAACCGCATACGGTCAGAAAAGTTCAGTTTATGACCTCTTTTAAACCTCATAAGAATCTGGAGATACAAATTACGTTTGACTCGATTCGAGTAGTAAACAAAATTCATTTTTTGATCTGTTCCAAAATGTGGCGAGAATTGAGATAACGATTATCCTACATTCGAAATTACTGTCATCACAGCTAACAATAAAACACGAATAAAAACATTCAATTACAACTGAATTATCGTTGCCTTTGGAAATCTTTTTCTATTCTGAATGTTACTGAACTCCTGCAAAAGAATAATACTTTGAGGTTTGAATTTTTTTAAATCCTTAAAATAGATTTTGAGGTTTGAATCAGTAGATTTAAAGAATTAACAAACATTAAAAAAATATTCAATGTTGTTTTCTCGAATCGTTATGAATTTCTTTTCTTTTCTTGAATCATGCGGGTCGAAAAATAGGATTCAGAAGTCTGAAATTTATTCAACATTTTAATTATTCTTGAATCCGTATTCATTTGCTAGGATTCGAATCATACCGCGAGTGATCAAATTTCGATCAACATATTTTATCTCGGATATGCTTGTTAATGTGCCTCCCGGGATATTCGGATATGTAAAATATCATCTCGATTCAATAATAGAGATTCCTTATATTGATGTCGATAATTTGTCATTTTCATTTATCGTTCAAGACTCAATAACAATAACATAAATATAATGGTCATTACGCTTAAGAAATATTTATTAAAATAAAACACAACAAAGGTCGAGATAAAATTAAAAACACTGCCGGTAGGAAATTGGCAGAATCGAATAGAAAAACGTCGAGATAAATAGTGGAACGATTGGCAAGACGGCATGTAATCGACGAAAAGAGCGACGACAATGCCCTAACGGCGACTGCGGTATTCACTTGAAAACGCGCATCCCCTTTTCAAAAAGCTTCGAAGCTGCATCAGCGATTAAGAAGAACACTTCAATTCTTCTACTCGTTCGGCCCCCACGAGCGTCGAAATCGACATGCTCAATGACGCGCCAGTCGATTTTCAATTACGTCAATTAATCGCTTTATCTGAAAATAAAAGACGAGTGGCATACTTCTTGACACCCTTTCAATAATCACATCCGTTGTAATGTTAAGCACAATATTAGCATATTGGCGGACTATAGTAAAATTATATAGAAAATGTATAGTTTCTAATTATTGCATTTATATTCCTTTCATGCATTCACAATACTGATCAAATCTGATTAAAAGATTTAAATTATTTTCAATTATTGTATCATTTCATTTAAAAAAATATAAGTAGTATTTTGATTAGTCCCATATTAGCAACACTTTTAAAAATTCAGATCACGATTAACCCCTATCAGAGATTTCGAATCTTTATATAGAAAATTTCCACATTTTCTTTACTAATATATCATTGGAAATATATCAGAATTTCTATTAGTTCATTATAATTTCTAAAATTTCATAAAAATTGTATTAACTTACATAAGTACTTTATCTTTTGCAATAAAGTGTTAAACGAGTAAGTATCTTATTGTGATAATGCAAAGGGTGCGAGAACGTCTCTGTTCAGATCACGGAAAATTAACCGTCAATATTTTGATGGCTATGAAGTCATAATTAAGTGATAAATTGCATTTGAAAGCATTAGCGGTCTAATTAAGATAACAGTTTGGTACAGGTCGTTTCCACTGCTAAATTTACATTTTCGTCAGCCATGCGCTGAAACAATCCCTAAGGGCAAGTTTTCGCTTGGTATAGAATGCGAGGCGTAAGTTGAGCAGAATGAGGCACATCGAAATATGGATGGCACATCCCCGAGCGATGCGACATAATTCACATAACAGCAATTCCTTATCGGCGGTTGTGGCTTATCTTGAATTGTCGGTGATGCGTGACAATGGGTTTTTATTTCATTAACAAAAACTTGGATGCGACTATAACAATGTTGTAAAATATTGTAAAAAATTAATTTTCGCCATTGCTGACTTTTTTGTTTTATTTTATGTAGTGCGCAAAACTTGATTCTCCCATCCTCCATATTTAAGTCCTTAAGCCAAAAACAATTATTTTATTCACTCGATATATTTTCATATAAACAAAAACGTGTCTGCAATAACGTTTTACTTATTTCTTAAGAAATGTAGTTAATCAACTTTCATGATAATAATAAATATTAATATGCTTCAAAAATATTGAATTGACATTTAATGAAACTCCATAATGTGTAGAAATGATTAAGTAATTTTCATGAAAAACGAAACTATTCTTCTAGGCTCGCAATATTTGTACGATTAAGCCTTTGCGGGAATCGATCTTACGTTCTCAATTTGAAATCGAATGCGACGGCTTCAACGATTGGCAGGAGGATCACTCGGGCAGCAATAAATGACATAGTATCAAAAAATATTACATTGGTCTTGGAAAATCTACTGATGAACTACGAAAACAGCCAACTGCCTACGCACGGAAGAGGTAAGAAATTTAAATGTATATGCACTGATCTAAGAATAATTCTTGCATTTTACTTTTGATGGTTTTACCAAAATAAATTGTACACCAATTATATATGATTTTTGTATTGTTTTATTTGTAAAACGAGATTTATAACAGTAAAACTAGAATTATCAACCCTTACTGAATTAATATGGTACATCATTACAATTAAGGCCTTATACCACTGTGGAAACACAAAAACAAACCTACTTTTATATATAACTTCTTTTTCAAAAAAAGAAAATGTTGTTAAAGATTATCTCGTGTCTATATTTACCGTTAGTTCTTTTGTATGTAAGTGCTATACTGTTCTTTTTACCTTGTTTTATTGAGGAGGTTCAGGTACTTTGTCTGTCCTAATCTGAATAGATCTAAAGTTATATCAAGCTTTTCTTTACATTTCCTATTTGATAATTTTCATATCATTCATTTCTGACGCTTTTCCCCTAAATAAAGATAAGTTAAATTACATGATTTTTAAGACGGGATCAATGCTAAAAAATCTGCAACAACATTTCAAGTTGAACATTGTACAAACTCCAAATAAAATGCTTAAGACTTTTATTTAATTAAAAAAGTAAGGACGATATGCAAATTTTTAAAATCATTTCGAAGGACGAACTGCGTGAAAAACAATCTCCATTGGAAGAAGTTCGAACTAAATTCTGAATTCAACTGAAAGAAACTTTTCGTCAATGGAATATAAGTAGCATTTCACTTATCAATTTCAATTGGCGGCTTATAAATGGAATTTAGTTATTATCGATCAACATTATTATTATCATACATTTTAGAATAGTCAAAATGTCCACAAACAGAATTGCTATTTAATTGAAGGATATCTCTACGCCCCAGAAAGCATTGTGTCAAAAATCGAACTTCTCCCTTTCAGTAATTAAGGAAATTTGAAATAAATTTGCAAACTGATATAGTTACGTCTTTTACAGTAAATATAGCGATGATCAGCTTTCAACGTGCGGACGTGCAAAAAGCCAACACTTGTATCATATTAGTTAATAATCTGACTAATATTAAAATTTTTTTAAATGATAAATAATGTCAACGTCTTGTTTTTTTTTTTTTTTTTTTTTTTTTTTTTTTTAAGTGTAACACCACTATTGCTATTTGAATAGAAATCAATAATCCAAGCCGCGATTACTGACAACGTTTTCATTTCCGCCGTCGATATAGTTTTCAATCAAAAAAGTTCGAGAAATCCCGAATAATTTTTCACAAAAGGCATTTATCGGCAGAAAGAGCTTGATGATTGTCGAATAGCTGCAAAATATTTTTTATGCCATCTCTTTCACTCTCATGCCTGCACGCTGCGAAATGCTCTTCCCTTTTGTCTTTTGGTAGGGAGAACGCGGGGAACAGCTCAATACAGATATTATTGTCGTAGCCGAGTTGGACGGAAGCCAGATAGGAAAAAAACCCTTTTGCTCGATATGAAATCGCATTTCGATTACAAATTCTGTGGTTAATGCCTCGGCAATCGACTGACTGCTTTGACATGTTTTTATTATCTGTCGATTATTTTCTATTAAACATTTATCATATCACTATATACTCGCTTTAAACAAAAACATATATATTAAAGTATAGTCTTGATACTTTTTAATGTTACGTTTTCTTATTGTTTTGTTTCAGGGAGGCCCACAGTCGTTAAAACTAATATTTTGATAAGAAGCATGGGTCCAATTTCGGAGCTCGACATGGTTTGAAATTTTCAATATTGCAATCATTTCTAGACTTAACAAGTTTTAAATTATTTTCTATGTAGATTTAACTAAATTTTGAAAAAGATTTTATATATAATATATATATGTTAGAAAAGTATTTTACAAGAACGGTCATCGTAATATCCAACTGACAAAAAAGTCCTCATAAAATACTTTTCTAACACACATATATTTATACATAAAAAAAGCTGTATATAGACTATCGAAAACTGCAGATAAATATCGATGTTTGAAAAGTGTCACACTATTTCCCGCGTTTACGCTGTAAAAATGTTTCATTTCGAAATTAACATTAATTTATATAATTTCTTTTATCTGTCCGGTATATGATAATTGTAGAATGTTGCTACAAGATAAGACAATAATGGTAAAGGCATAGAAAAATGAAAAATTATTATTTCTTTAATTAATCATATTTATGTTCACAGTGTAAATGCTGTTATAATAATAATAATCTATTATCATTCTTTGTACGAAGTTTAAAAATATATATTTAAAAAATATATTTCCAAGATTTTTTATACGATCCTAAATAAATTCAGGATTACTCGATGGATTGTTACTTTCGCCAATACTGGCGAGACTCTCGTCTCAGTTTTATGGGACCAATAAAATCGTTAAGCCTTAGCATCAAAATGCTAGAACGAATCTGGCGACCAGATACTTATTTTTATAATGGCAAACAGAGCTACGTCCACACGATCACCGTACCCAATAAATTATTAAGAATATCCCAAGACGGTGGCATACTCTACTCAATGAGGTTTGTTTCATTTTTTATTCCTTTTCATGTTTAAATATTCCTAGTAATATTTTTTTTCAAATATTTTTTCAAATATTTATACACTCTAAATTAATTTAATTGTACATGTGCTGTTAAAATGAAAAAAAAAATGCTTTATTTTTCACTTTTTTTTTTATTAACGTTGCATTGAATAAATATTATTGAACTTTTTTACTACGTCTTTGACATTCCTTTATACATATTTTCGTTTTCCTATACTGGCAATTCTTAAGTACCTTTTTTAAGAAGAACATCTTGGTGATGCGCAGACTGACCATCAAGGCGAAATGTCCTATGGAATTGAGGAATTTCCCGATGGACCGCCAGTCCTGTCCCCTGATTCTAGGAAGCTGTGAGTTTATTAAGTCAATTTGCGCTGATATTTCCAAACTGTAAAGCCGCGACAACCCCCAAACAGCCGCGAGTTGCTATTTAATTATGAAAACGCGTATAGAACTTCCTCTCGGAGACAGTAATTAAAAGCGGCATGGGCGTTTAATTATTACTCTTTGTTTATTTCCAGTTCCGAAAGTTCATTTTGATTTTCTTTTAACAATGACACAGTAATTTCTTGGCGAATTCTGTTTCATTTGTTACAATTCGATCATACATGTGGCTTTAATTTGTGGAATTAATTAATGTAATCCTTTTTCAGTTTTTGAATTTCATAATGTTATCCGAGTTTTGTCTGGATGGAATCATTTCACATAAAATGGTATTTAAGAAAGTAGTACAATTCACATGAAAGACAATAATAATAATAATATTAAAAAATCAAGATCATTTATAATTTCGCTAATATAAAGTTATGAAAATGTTGATTTTAAAGGAAGTAATACCATGTTCATTTCTCAACATCTAATCAACGATACCTTGCAAAAATATCGGTGAAAACGAAAAGTTCCAGCTTGGAAATTGCGAGATGATGAACTCGCAGTCACACTTTTCCTTCCGATCGGCTTCTATTTCATCTCCGTTTTCTACAGTATTTTCATCCGGTTTTTTTGAACGCCGAAGTATCTATACAGAGATATCTCGGCACGATGCAATTTTTACTTAAAAACAACATTTTCATCTAAGTAAAATATTATTTATAATTTACAATATTAGTGATAATTTCATATACAGAAATTAATTAATACGCTTAAATTTAGATTGACCGTTGACATTACATTTTTTGAGCTCTAGAAAAGTGATCCATTGATCTGATGAATTTATAATCTATTATATAGTAACTCCACACAGATCACATCCAGTGTCTTTCTCTAATCGATTATTAAATACCGTCATATTTAATGAACTATTATTTAAAATATGAAATAAGGCGAGATGAAAGATTTACGTCTTTCGTTTCACGTAAGTTCCGTGTTTCGGATGTCTCGCAACATCTGGCGTATGAGATCTTGTACAGGGGTTATAGCGCATAGAATATGAATTTTGCGTCTTGCAGACGCCTACACGTCGGCCCAGTTGGTCTACGAGTGGCAGGAAGGATCCTCCGTGAATTTTGTTCCTGGAATGACTTTATCCCAATTTGACATCATGGGCTCGCCTTATAGAAATCTTACATTCATACGTCGCGAGGGCGAATTTTCCGTATTACAAGTTTCATTCAATCTGCAGCGACACACCGGATACTTCCTTATTCAGGTGAATTTAATCAGTCAATCAAGCATTAACATCAAAATACGCCTAATTTGTTGGACGAAGTAAGGAAATAATATTTCTTTTAAGAGTATACGCATTTCTTATTTCTTTTTTACAGTATGCATATGTGACGGCATGAATCGTACATGAAAAAATAATTTTAATAAGTAAAACGTCACGTATCTATTTATATATAGTAATGTATAGATTTATTTTTATTCAGTTTCGATATTTTTAAAATTAATTAATTTAAAATACATGGCAACTTTATATTTTATTTGCAAAATGGTATATTCTTTTTTTGACATAATTTCTGCATTATACAAGAAATTAACGCGTCCGTTAAACATTTGGAAAAAAATATACATAGATATCCTTTGTTGTTCTATCTGTGGATGGAGATGTATTATCATTCTGTTATGTAATCAAATTAATATTTTTATTAATATCAATTAGTTCATGTACTTGGAAAACTTTTGTGTCATAATCATTTTAAATTTCTTGGAGTGCAATTTTACAGTGATCATACGTTAAATGCCTTGAAATAAAAAATGAGAAACTCTTTAAAAGAAGTAAATTTTTACTCTTTACCAAGTGACATTTTACACTTTTTAAAACGACTTTTACTCTGCAAAGAATAAAGAATCTTATGAGAGATTAAGAATTTTACTTTTTCAAAAAGGTGGCTCAATTTTCAGTAACAAAAGAGAGTAAGCTTCGTCATTAATCTCATATTATAAAAATTAAGAATTATTATTCCAGAAATTTCTTAGAAAAACACATTCAATCTGAAAACAGCTCAGATTTGTAACATTAGTTTGATGTAAATACTACTAAACTGTAACAAAAATGTCTAAAAAAACTAATTTACTGAATTCTTTGTAGAATTTATAAATTCTATAACATCGAAATTAGTTGTATAATCTAGATTTATCTTTTATTATATGTTTAAAAAATGTATATATATATTCTTTCAAATACTTTAATATTATTATTTTTCAATATTCCCAACTTTTTAATGTAATTAAAATTATCATAACTTTACATAAAAATTAAATGTTTTTTTAAACTCGTTTACTTATATTATTAGAATAATCTGTTTAATTATTTTCAGAAAATAAAATATTTAGAAGTTTAGTTTTTGCATTATATTTAAGGACTTTAAATACTTATTAATGTCTGGATCTCTTTTTTACTTAAACATTATTTTTAACTCAATTCTTGCTTGTTTTGAAGAAATTCCCATTGTTTTAAATAGTTGTGTGTTCGATACGGAGGCTTAAGGTGAAAAATTTAATGTAGAATATTTAAAGGTGTACGTACCATGTGTCCTCATCGTGGTGTTAAGCTGGGTGTCATTCTGGATTCATCGAGAGGCGACAAGCGATCGTATAGGTTTAGGTAATATAAAACTGAAAATAACAAATTTTAAACAGTAGTCTGTATCTCAGATCCATTTTTATTATGTTTGGTATCTTTTGTATAAAACTAATAGACATGCGATAAAATGTCAAGTATTTCATTTTATGACAGACTATATATTTTATGAAACATTGGTGGAATGAACTAAATAGTCTCTGAATATTTATTAAATATTAAGATAATTTAAAAAAAAACTGATTTAGAAACTTGTATACTATATATATAAATTTTGTTGCTTATAAGAGTATAGCAAAACGACAATGCGAATTCGCTAACATTTTCTCACTCATCAAAACTACATTTAAAAAAATTATGCATTTTAGATGATCGGGATGTTTGGCCTGCAGAAATTAAACGAAATATCAAGTTCCTTATTTCACAATTTGATTTATAAAATACTAGGATTTAAAATAAAAAATTAATGAGGGTTCACTAGTGGAACAAGTTTTATGGGTTGTCAAATATATATGTACAAACTTTGAACAATCGCTGAAAATTTATTTATTCGAATAAGAAATAATATATTACTTATTTTTGTGCAAAACATAAATGCGGGGAATCAATGCATTTTTATCGCGCGGTGTATCATATACACTACATATAATATATATACATAATAAAATACTAAAGACATCAAATGTTACACATAAAAAAATACATCGTACTCCGTAAAAGTGGAAACAATCGCATATTATTATATGATATATGCAATTAAATTGCATACTTCGAAACATACTAACACAAACATAACTGTTGGGTTTTAAGTAAGCAACCGCACTTTTTGAAGCGCTCAGGTCAAGACAACTTGAAAAGTTGTAATAACGATAAACTTGTGATAATTTATTGACACGCAACTTATTCTAAAGTGAATTTGTTTACTTATCAACATTTAGAGAGTTTGTTTTATTTTTCTTCTATATAAAACTCATGTATTATACAATCGTTATTTGATTACCATTATGAACAATGAAAATGAAAAATATCACATTTAGTTAGACAGTGCTTCTGTCTTTACTACGTTTATTATTCTAATATATAGTATAATGAACAAATGATTACATATATAATTCAATGTCTTATTTTGCAGGAATTACAACTGTTCTCACGCTATCAACAATCAGCCTCGATGCGCGAACAGATTTGCCGAAAGTTAAATACGCAACGGCCCTAGACTGGTTTTTATTAATGAGTTTTTTCTACTGCATTGCAACAATATTGGAATTTGCTGGCGTTCATTATTTTACGAAGGTATTGTACATATAATAATAATCTCTCTTTCTAATTTTTGTTTACTTTTTTGTTTTTGTTTTTTTTTTCTCCCGTTTATTCACAAGGTTTCTATACATAACATTTAGTAAATTGTATAATATATGCATTTCTAATTACACAACTATATCATTAGAGTAACTCACCCAGTGAAGAGCACTCATTAACATAAAATATATTTAATGAATATGAGTTCTTGCAGTGAAACAGTAATATAGTTATAACTAAGAAAATTTTAATATATAATTTCCATTTTTTTCTCATGATAAACTTCTGAATCTATTCAGTCTTGATCTTATGGGGTACTCAGTATTGCATTAGCAAAAAGAAGTCTTGATTTCTTGCATTAAATTATTTTCTTCTTCATCAGAGAGAACTTTACTTGTGAGTGAGAAAGTTTCGTTGAGGTGAGTAGCAAAAGTGACAGCTTTATCAGGGTTCGTACTTGGCCAGTTTCCGTCGATCTTAGGGTGGAAAAAATCGTTGAGGTCTTTTAATCTGTCTTGTATACACTTTCAAAGTGAATAGTCGCTATCATTGGTGACATATAATGATTTAAGTTATGATATTCAGACAGCGCTATTTTGAGGTCCTTAATTGCTTTATTTAACTTCGATTTTTGTCGCTTGCCAAATTTTCCTGAGTTTACTTTTTTTCAAACCACAATTTTTGTTATGTGCTTTGGTATATTCGTATTGCTTCTATTTTTCGTTATAACAAAATAAAATGTACACAACAATCATTTATGAATTTATTCAACATACGCGTAATACATCTAATGTACAAAAAATATAAAACTTATTATAATTAAAGGTAGGAAGTGGCGAGTTTCTCATGGATGAAAACGAATTCGACGAGTGGGACGATTTTGATAGAGACGACTTCGACGACAAGTCATTTTGTCGAATCGGCGGTCCTCGAACTGTACATCCAGAAGACGGAACAACACCAAGACGTCGAAATTCTTTACTCGGTGGCGTGATTTACACTGTGAGCATATATTTCTTCCGGATGATGTTTTTAATAAATATTCTTTCTTTTTGTTCTTCTCCGATGCTCACTTTTTAGTCTTTTAACTGCATTCAACATCTAGTAAAAGTCGCTTACAATAATGATGATATGATATCAAGGTATTATCAGTTCTTGATTCACATTAATTTATGAAATAGGACGAAATGTTTGGTTTGCGCGATTCCCGTCGTTCAATGGTCAGTAGTAAACCATCAACTATGGAGAGGCAGACTCAAACAGACTTGCGATTACCGAAATGGAGGCAGTTCCTCTATTGTCTCGCTGGGAACGTAGTCTTCCGGTGCGTACCATTGCTGAGTATCTTTATAATTGGTAGAATAATTATTTTTACCAACATTTACAATAGAAATATAATGCAGATTTAAAAAACGAATTTTTTTTTTGCATGAATTGTTGTTCTTTTTTTTTTAATTATTCGACAGTTGCCATATAATTTAATTTTTGTTTATAGTGCATTGCAAGTATATTATTTTTAATCTATAAATAATTATGTTTTTATTACCTACAATCTAAATAAAATATATCAGAGCTTAGAATAAAACGATAATAAGAAAATCAATTGTGTTTATTCGACAGAAAAAGGAGACACAGAGAGGCTGCTGGTGGCTGTCGAAAACATGGCGATCGAATCGAAAGGTACATCAATAGTGTCTCGTGCGTTGACAGAATTGCCCGGGTCGTTTTTCCCGCATCCTTCGGCTTCTTGAATTTGTTGTATTGGGTAGTTTACTATATTTATCAAGAAGAATTCAAGTGGCAGGACCCGCCAGCAGGATAATCCAACTCGACTGGGACGTTTGCTAAAACAAATCGTTTAAACAACTATGTGGACCGCATGGGTCCGTTCACCTGCCAATCAGCTGCCCAATGATGTTCATTAATAGATTCGACATTTCATGAATGAAAAAGCAAGTGAATGCGTGCGTTGATTCACTCGATCATTATCTGGATATTCGAGAGAACAGCTGTTACGGTGTGAATAAGAATATTAATTTGCTCGTTTTTTTTTCATGCGATGAATTCAACCTCTCAATTCTTTTTTAGTCTTAAGAAAATTATTTAATTTAGTGAAAGGAGCTCTGATTGCTGAATCTGCTGAAAGGAAATATAAGTTTACGTTCGACAACTGTAAATAGCGAAGAGATCTAAATCTTACAATTAATAAGTCATTATTTGTTTACGAAGTTTAGTAACGTGTATAATCAAATGCAGGATAATCAGAGTAACGTTTGAAAATTTTCCTGTTTGATACAAAAATGTGATTTACTACCGTAAATAACTGGCAACCTTTCTTTCATATGCATAGTTATCCTCTTATAGGTCATATATATATATAAATTAATTATAATATTAGGAACACAAAAATTGATAGACGATTTCGTTAAATTGCACATTATTTTGTTTTAGTCAGATGATAAATATCGAATAGTAAATGGAAAGGCTTTATTATTAAGATTGTTAATATATATAGATGCGGAATTGAAGAGACATATCATGTCGATGTAAATAAAGAACAAATATATTAATTTATATATGGCTGTTGTAAAAAGTTTTAACAAAATATCCAACGTTAAGAATTGCACGGCAATAAAGTAATATAGTGTAAACATTAGTAATAAAGTAATATATAGGGAATATAAAATTTTCACGAATCCCGAAGCGAGAACAATATACAATTGTCAATCATGATTTGCAATAAAATGATAATTATAATGATATTACAAAGAGTATTTTCTATTATTGTGTGTACACATTGTCATCAGTATGTAAAGGGAATTATGTAGGTGTATGTAACGATAAAAAATTAATTAAATTATTTTTAATGAAAATAATGATCTTTTCATACGATAAATTATTTTGAATGTTATCCGAAAATCTGCAATTTTCAACTTCAAAAGCGTGGAAATGTCTAACTGATCTGTAATTTTAATATTGATAAGGGTGAAATGCTTTTTTTAACGTTATCTGATTCATCTTTAAATATTTCAATAACGTATTAATATAAATTAACATCCCAACTGCTAAATAAATATCATACATAAAGTTCTTAACATTTTTATTTAATTCGCTTCTTACTGTTGATTATTAATTTAAGTCCATATACAGTAATTCAAGTTGTTGTTAAAAAAATATGATAAATCGGATGTCAATTCTGCATAATTTTATGATATATTTCTTACGACATGGTGTGTCAATTATATCCATTGAAAACACTTTTACTTGCATCAAATTATTGCAAAAATGAAGAAATATTTTATAAATATTTATTTACAATTGTCTGAAATATAAATATTTTTGTTATAAAGAAATGTCAATTGATCTGAAGGCAAACTTCATTTTTTATTTTTATCTAATTTCAGTTTAATTGTGATTATTTTTTCGCACTTCGAAGGTTCGTATAAAATATTTTTGTATAAATATTACTATTGTTATTATTATTATTATTTATTATACATATCTTTTATTCTCGTCTTTAAAAATGCATTAACATTTAACGCCAATGAAAAGTAGAATTATTACGTAATAAAAATATTACTATATATTATGTATAGATTTTCAGAACATAACTTATTTGAAATATGAATTTCACAATTTGTCAAAATTACTAATAACCATATCAAAATTTATTAATAATTAATTTAGGAAATGCTCGTGGAATTGACAGTAGATTATAAAATCGACAGTTGTTCATTTCTCGAATAAATAAAATCCAGTATTGATTGCTTCACTGAGTTTATTGCGATTGCCGCCAATATTGCTATGTAAGTGGATTTACAAAGGATGAAATACGTATAATACAGACTATAAAAATAGAAAAAAAAATATTCACAACGAGAGTACGAATATTTAAAAACAAATAATTGAATAATTGAACGGCTATAATATTTCTCTAATGACCTACAATTCTTTAATTTTTATTTCATTAATTATAATTCGATTTTGTGAATATTTATTATTTTACAAATTTTTTCACTTATTATTGGATATTATCTACTGAACTTTCTCATGCTAATCATAATTAATTAAAAGATTAATTATCAGTTTTGTATTATATATTATCAAAACCAGAAAAAAAATAATCTCAACATTTTTAAAAATAATTACATGAGAAATTATTTACTTGTCCGATATTTAATTTTATGTAAAACTTGATTAATAAATAATAGTTGTTTTCAGTTATATTTCGAGTTTTAATTCATTTTAAGATTTATTCAATCTTCAAAAGTTTATTTATTATTATTCATTACAATTCAAGTTAAAATTTCCAATCGTTTTATTAAAAATAAATTCTATCATAACCTGCGCTCAAATTGAGCCAGAAGTGAACAAATGAACATCTGAAATAGAGAACGTCTTTCGTCCGAGGAAAAGTGGCAAGGTTCGGAGGTGTGGAGGGTCATCTCGATTTCGTAGCTGTGAAGATTTTATGCAAAAATCCAGAAATTTTGAGGACATTAACCAAAAATCGGCGAAATCGCTTTTATATCCTTCTACCCACATGAGACTGTAAACTGGAGATGGCATTCTCGGCAAGCCGAGAAGAAATTGACAAGATGGCCGGAGAACCAATTTCCTACGATGAAAAACTGTCACGACACTCCAGTCAGATTTCGTAAGATATTTTATACTGCAGTTCAATAGTCTGTTTACTCTTGATTCACAAAAGTTGCACTTCATTTATATAAATATATATATTTTTTCATTTGCAAACATTCATTGGCAATGTGACATGTATGCCCGAGTCTATTCAACATCTATGGCTTGTTAATAAATGCTTTGTTTAAATCGAGTGAAGATTTTTCAGTAACGTAAATATAAACATTTTTCGATTCATTTGCAAGCGTGCAATATATTTTTCAACTGCCTGAAACTCGCTGTAAAAATGTAAATATGAGAAACGTATATAAAAATACAAAAGAAAAATAATGAAAATTTACAATTAACAAAAGTGTTTTGATGAATTTTTTGTCATAAAAACGAAAATCTGCTCATAAGCGTTCGTTAAAAAAATAAAAAGTCGGACTGTGTGAGAATCGAACAAAACAAAGCTATTATACCATTGTATAATGCAAATCTCATGTCCCAATTGAGCTATTTCATTTATTCTCCACAGCTTGGATGAAATCTGCAACTCTGCCAAAAATGAAGACGGCCAGGAAGCATCGCCAAGGGAAATCGATTGGAAAAATTCGCCGGATAATCTCACGGCGATTTCCGATTCTGAGCTGGAAAATTCTCAATTTCGAGAGGAAAAACTCCAATACAACAACGGCGAGGATTTAACCAATTCGGCGAATGCCGGAATACGAGACGCTCGAAAATTCAAAAGCGCTACCTTGGACAGGATGGGGAAAATGCTGAAGTTTTACTCGAAAAATACCGAACATAATGTTTGTATTTTTTGTTGTCTTTTGATTTTTTATTGTTATATTAATGTTGCCAATAATAAAAGCAAAAATGAAATGTAATAAAAACGTTTTTGTAATATATTTGATAATTCGTTTTCAGAACGCTTCAATTGATGCTTCGACAGCTAACGAGAAGGCAACGAGAAAGCAAAAGTTTAATTCATTAAGTAGGATGTTAAGCCTTTCCAACAAAGAGGACAATACATCAAAATTCCCTGCGCATTATCGAACTGGATCACTGTCTCGGATTCTACGAAGAAAATCCGGCAATACGGAAAATACGTCTGAAAAGTCGGATGAGCGTATCCGGGGAATTTTCTCACGCATGCTTGGTCAAATAAGAGGAAAGTTGCCTTCCATATGTTCACTTGTTGCGCCGATTCGCATGAGAAATGCAAAGAGCTTACTAAAAGATTTAAATATTTAAACCTATAATCTTACATATAAGGTTTAGTTTAGTTTAGTTAAAAATTTAAATCGTTAATATATAGCGAGAGAGACCTTTATTTTAACTCCTTTCTATAACAATACAAATATGAATCTCGAATGAGAAAATAGATAACTGAAAATCGAGCCTGGGAACAAAATGATGCATTGTACGTTCAAGATTTTGAATTTTATCACTACAGGGGTTACTAAGATCAATAAAGAGACCAACGATTGGGTTTCGTGTGATATCATAATAATTACAGCCAACCTAAATTAGCTCGTGAAAAGTTCATGCAATGGCATTACGGAGAATCTTTTCTTTTAAGAACAAAAATTTTATTTTTGAAAATCACAGAATTTGATAAGATTATTTTATAAAATAGTAATATTTTTTAAGATAAAAAGTTGAATCATACAAATACAAATTGCCAAACAATTGATTTTTGCTATTTTCACATTTTTCATAATCATATTTCTTTTCGATGATAGCACTTGGAATAAAATTTGAAATCACCAAAGTATAATAGTATACTTTTTTCTATGGCCTTTCTAACCCTTTTTAACTAAAAAGAAATTCTATGAAATGATAATTTTTTAACATATTTTATTATTTAATTTTTTTATTAATACTGTTTTCAATTTTATTAATTATGTGATTTAATAAACCCCATTAAAAAATAATAATAATAAACAAGAATCTAAAGTAAAAATCTTAAGAAAATAAATTGCATTCATTTATATTTTACTCCAAATTAGAATGCTCGTTGGAGTATTTCTAATGAAACATGTAAATGTATATAGTAAGAAAAATTTACTTATTGTCTCAAATTGAGACAGATTGTAAATAAAAATTGGAGTTAAAAAAAAAAAAAAATTTATATTTTATTACATTTTTAGGATGCTCTCTATGCTTACGACTTCCAGATTCCCCATTATATATACAAAAATTTATCGTGTCATTTTTCTTGCTATTACGATATAATTTTGATAAAGGCAAATCACAATGACATTAATTTAATATTTTTAACAAAACTGGGACCTTTCTAAACTCTAGGACGTGGAAACCCATCTCCACCCGTAGAACCGAATTTGCGAGAGTCGGTATCGAAGCCAATGACCAGTACAAAAATGCCGACAATTCCCTCCGCATTCGCAAATTCCACATCAGTTTGCACAAATCCGGATATCGATAATCAGGCTTGAACGATTTAAAGAATCGGAAGATGGAACACCAACCAGGGAGCTCCTCGGCATTGCGTGTGCATTCAATGGCAAATAAATACGAGTGAAAGAGACGATAATGTACTAAAAGTTTTTTTTTTTTTTTTTTATAGGAAGTATATAATAAACTTTTTTGTACGAATATGGTGTATACAGTTATTTCATTGCTGACCCATATTTCCAATGTCATGTATATCTGTGAGATGTATTCATATTTAATTTGGGTCAATTAAAGAAGGATTGTCAAGTAAAAATGAGCACGTATATAGTTATATCAGGTGTACCACAAAACGTTTGTTCGCAAAATTTGTGCAAAACTGTCTTGTATCAAAATTCAATCCGATTGCTGATATAGGTAATTACGGCGAAATGTTTTTGGTTGGCCTTGGGCTTTATTGAAATACTGCCACACGAGGCCACCTGGTGAACCAAAGGCATAATGTGAATGTTTCTTGATGTCCCCTCATTGAAATGTATCTAAATTGTCATCAAGGTTCAAACCAAAATAATTCGTCATAATTAAACTACCAATCGGATCAAATATTGCTAAAAGACTTTCTTGCTTACAATTATGAACAAAATTATCCCTTGAAATATTATGCGACAGTTGTGGGATATCCACAACGAATGGGACACATCAAACTTCGCATCATATAAAATCACTAAAGTTTTATTTTGCTTTGTAGCCTTGCTAGTCAAAAATTTTATAAAATTTTATATAAGAATCATTTAAATTAATGAAACCATCATTTCTATGAATGATACAACCATTGTACGACACTTTCCTATGTAGAATAAATATTGTAAGTACAACGACATTCTCATTGCAGATTTCATTGGCAGGATAAGTGAAAATATAAACAATTCTTTTTATTAGAGTCGCGCTACTTTGTTAAATAAAACTTATTTAATAATAGATCCAAGTGTTCTGGACCCAACTTCGATATATGATGATATCGAATATAATGTTAGCCTATACACAGCAAGGTTATTGGGGATGTAATTCTTGTATAAAATGCATAGAATCAAAAATAACGAAAAAAATAAAATTTTTTTAAATTAGTATAATCCTCAGAAGAAAAGTTTTTGAAAGATTTCAACTTGACCAAGTCTAACCGAGTTTGTCTGTTTTATTTATCAATATTATACATGCGCTCTTACAAACTTATATTCGTTTTCATTCCTACATATTCTTTCAGTTTGTGATGCCCATGCATATTGGTTGTGCATTCGTACATTTAATGCGAGGAAAATAAAATCAACCCCTGCCTTTTCAGGTGTAAGCAAATTATGATTTTATAAATCTGTAATTTTATGAACATATATAATTTTTTTTTTTCATTTCATTATTGGAACTAAGTAAATAGTAAACGCAATAAATCATGATTGATTTTTTAATTTGTTAAATTCAAATAAGTAAAATGGACAATTTCCCTGATGCCGATATTGAAATCATTCAACTATTTAAAATAATCGATCGTTATTACGAGAACATTGCATTAACTTTAAAGTACCGCAACAAAGTGCATTATTCACTCAGCAATTGGCGCATTTCTGATTTCTAAGAGCAATGTTAAACGACAAACGAATGTAACATATTCAAACTGTTCTACTTTTCTAGTGTTCAAATGAAACTTTTCATATCATCGATCCAGTATTCAATGGATGCAGAAAAGAGATGGAAAAACTTTCATTGTTCTGGAAGTACTTATACTTTTTGTAAAAGTTGTTTTTAGGATTTGCACAACAATGTTTTATGGTGGATATACCGCACTCGGCGAGTATAGAATGTAGTAATGATAATTTATTATGCACAAGCAATTTTATTACAATTTTTATCTGCGTTTCAGTAGAGGCAATCAATGCTGTCAATGTTTCTCCATACATATAATTGTAATTCTATAGATTAGAAGAATGAAGTGGATGGGGCATATTTGCTTTTTTATAATGAATAGATTTTTCAACTTGGAATATTTTACATAAATGATACCTACACAATAATATATACTAAAACAATATCCAGTAAACGAAATCGATTGAAATATATATTGCTAATAATGAGTGATTAACGTCTGAATTCCATTTCTAAAACTTGTCCGATGCTTCCATTTGTTCCAAATTATTATGAATTTATGTATATGCAGTAAACATTTCTTCTTTCAATACATACATATTTCCGCTGAATTTGTTTGAATTTATTTGAATACTTATCAGAGTTATTTCTCCAGTATTTCAGAAATATCCTATTTAGCAAAGTACCATACGAATGGTCTTTAAAATATTGATTATAAAGTAACTTCATGGTTTTAAAAATCGCCATAATTTTCATCCGATCTTGATGTACCATATGTTACTTTAGTCATGGGATTATTTTGAGAAATTTTTCGGGTTTTTCGAAGAATTTGAAAAAATGGTGAAAACTTATTTAAACTTTTTCAATCACTTAAATTTTTTTATGTTATTTTCTGTAAATTTCAAGATGGACATCTATCAATTAAGTTTTAGTTTTTTTCTTGTTTCATGATTATTAATTTTTTTTCTCACAAAAAAAAAATCCCATAACTAGATAAGGAAAGATGTGGTAAAAATTTCATCAAGATTGGATAAAAATTGTCGAAGATTGCCGTATTTTTCGCCACTTTTTCAAATTTATCGAAAAAACCTGAAAATTTTCTCAAAAAAATCACATGGTTAGAATAACATGGTAAGAATGTCATCAAGATATTTTTCATAAAAACTTAAGTTATTAGGTAGAAAGAGTATCAAATCGTCAAGATTGCAGTAAAGGAATTTTCAATTTTTCACCCTTGATGTACAATGTACTAACCGACATTCTTTCGCAGTGCAAGTACGGTTTATTTATAAACTCTCATTCTGTTCTTTTGTATCCAACATGTTTCAAATTATTGCGTTTTCCAGTAATTGTAGAAGCTAGATTTCGAAAGATGAGATACATATTTTGTATATATTGATATAATTATCTAAATAATTTTATTAAACTGTTCGGTTTGAAAAATCCAGCATTTATGGCTAGAAACATGTCACTTTTGGTAAAACAAGGAATTTCTCATAAAAATTATCAAATAATGTTTAAAATTTGTCGACTCTTATCATTGGTTAGATGTATTTGCTTCTTTATACCACGTCGATTAATCAGACAGGTTCTTTATATAAACACACATATTTACCTGTTGAAATGAATGTTCCAAAATAACGAATAAGAAAAGAATGAGGGAAGGTAGGAGTGTAAGTAAAAACGACCCATCGATTTTTATTTAAGAACACCACGTTTATTATGCGCGTTCATCGACGTTCGACAACCAAATGAAATAAATAAGTTGCCTTCCATCTGCATTGTTACAACAAATTTTATTCCGATAAAATGCCTTCTATTAAATACAATTTTCCGAAAATGCGAACGTAACGATAATCTTTATTACATCAAAAAGTGTACGTGTCGGCGCGCATTATATGATGATGAAAGCATGTCGAATCGATGATCGCGGAGATTCTTCGACTATGTCCCCAAAGGACAAACCCTGCTAATGAGAAAAAATCCTTCTCGACGTTATTTGAGAACCAAGCGGCGCAATCCGTTGTCCCTCAGGACACCGATCGACGATCGTAATTTATCGATTATCACAGAGTAACGTAAGAGCGGATAGCTTATCTTCTCGGCAGATTCATCTTCCGTAATACCTATAGTGTACAATACGACGTAATTGTTTCTTCGAAACTCGTTAAAAGGTTCCCGATACTACACATGACGTTTCGTATCGTGTTCTAAGCTAGCCTTACACTGAAATTGGAATATCCTGTCGACCGAGCGCCGGCGATTTCGCGAAGTCTTCGTCCGCGTTTCGTTGCTTCGATTTTCACGGATGTCCCCGATAAAAACCTTAATAAAAATGCTCGACAATTCGCTCAACTATTTGACCAACTGCTGATCAATATATATATATATATATATATTTATATATGTGTATGTATAAGAGTTTTGACGTTGGTTTATCGGCGTGGAAAATCGCTAAGACGGATCGCAAAATCAGGCGCGGGCGACAAGTTCGATGGCGATGGCTATTCAAATGATGATGATGATGATGATGATGATGATGCATAATGACGATGAGACTAATAAGTAATCGTTAATAATAGTAATTATAATAATAATTATTAATAATAATAATAATAAAATGCTGCAAAAACAATAACAATCGTAGTAATATTAATAATACATTTTTCGATAGAATGTTAGACCCTTGCAACTATAGTTCTCTCGGTTTTCTCGACATCGCCGCCTCTGAGGCACCGGATGCCCTCCCCGTCAAAATGTACAATTGCTTTATTCGATACAGAGATTCAGCGATGTGTGATGCGTCACGCCTCGCGATTCCTAACGGAGGAAAGGGTTCACGATCGTTCGCTTCACTGACTTTTCCCCCCTAAAGAGAAACAGAGAGGGAAATAGAGATAGAGAGGGAGGGGGTGGGGGTGGGGGGAGGGTGGAGACGAAAAGAGAGTCTGGAATTATTCATTGTTCGTTTAAAGCGTTCGTTCGGAAAAACAGCGTTCCAACAACAAATAACGAGGCACGGTCACCGTGCGCGCGAAAAATACACCTTTATTTTACAACGTCGTCTTTTCCGACCCGACGAACCAGGAGACGTTTCGAGTTCGCGCACCCTGTATATCGGCTAAAATCTCGCTTGCCCACATTCTCGCGCTTATAGAAAATGAAATACTCACGCACTCGCACACCGGCGACACGCAAAACTCCCCCGAGGCCCTTGACCGATCGCACGAAAATCAATCGACAAATATCGATGCGAATGCAAAAATAAAGAACCATAGAAAATCTCAATTGTCAACTTTCTCTCTAATTGTATATATAAAAAGGAAAGTCCAAAATACTGAAATCTAAAAAAGTGTAAAAAAATTCTAAAACATACCCCAGCACATGAAATTGAAATAGAATCGAAAAAGGGAAAACAACGTTGTATACTTTGTATGTACAGGGATTGAAGTACGCGTACCCCAAATTTTAGTAAAGTATTAGAATAAATTGTCCATAAGCTGCCATCTTTGAAATCAAACGATTCCAACGTGTCAAGAAATTGAATTCTTATATAGTGAATAATTTCAATTTTTTCATTTGCTGAAATTTCATACTCAAATGCAAGTATTTGACTGTTTTCACTGATTATGACGAAACAACTCAAAACAATTGTATGTTTATGATTCAAGTAGATCACTATATTTAATTACAAAAAAGTCGTACAATAAAAATTTTATTCGCATAAATGTTCACTTCGAACAAATGTATCAACATATAATTTGCTACATATGTATTTTTTATACAATTAACATTTAAAATTCCTTAGAAAAATACGTTTTCCATACTGTACACGATCCAATTGTAATTTGACAGCTTCAACTTTTACATAACTCCATCTTAGCAAACATGTAAAGTCGAATTAGATTTCTCTTTTTACTAATAAAGAAAACGATCATTGTAAAACCAATGTAAATAATACTGAAATATGCATTATTATTGTCAATAAGCATATTATAGTAAATTCTTAATGTAAACGTACTAATCAACGTTAAGCAAATATTGCGTTGGTAGATGAACATATCATCAAAGTCTAGTAATTTAGCGCAATATTAAATTTAGATAGTCCGCCATTTTTGCAAGAATGACGCACATCGGAGAGGTCCAAAGTACAAGAACAATTATTCATCTAATCTCGCAACAAGAAACTGTGAAATGTTAACAAGACTAGCAAAACGCAATTGTTACATTTGTTCATTTATTGGAGGCGTCATCATTCAGCAGTGACAACTTTCGAGAAAATTTGAACTGAAATTGGTATAAATGCACAACATTAGAATCGTCAATATTCTATGGAAACCGGATACGAGACTACAAGTGTCGTTTACAAAATTCCATAAATGCGTCCAACGACATTTCTTCAATTCGTAGTCGATTAAACGATATATAACAATACTTTATGAAGTTGGAACAGCTACGTTTATTTTCATACGGTACACGAAAAATGAAAAGTATCCATCGAGTATAAATAGAAGAATTTATGCGCTTTCAAATCAAATCTTCCCGACAGACGGCACTGCTCGTTCAGTGCCATCTTCGCCGCTAGAGGACCTACCATCCTCTGTCGAATACTTAACGTTACCTGCCGTTTTCGTCCTCAGAATTTCAGCACTATAGATATTATCCAATGAAAAACAAATTCTGATTGCGTGAAATCTGTCCAACAAAATGAATACCAGTCCAACACTACCCGGACAACAAACTGTGCTGTAATCTGGTGAAATGACGGTATTATTCGTAACAAAGTTACGTCATTTCAGTAGATTGCCTGCATATTTTGCCTCATAATACAAAAAAAAAAAAAAAAAAAAAAAAAAACACACACACACATACAAAATTCGCATCTCATATTCTCTATCGATTTTCGCGTCTCACCCGGGTCGTCGATGGAGCGTGTCGCCTATCCGAGAAAAGATATACGGCTGCTACGAATATGCGAGTTTCTAGTTCCCACGTTTCTTATCATCGCTTGCCTGCTATCTTACAAGGAAGAGCACGGGTTTTCGTTCTCCGCCGCCTTCCTCGGCGGACCTCTTGCGGGCGAGGCGCCTCGCGGCGAACAACGCGCCGATCATCCGTGCGTCGAGCCACGCTCCAACGAGATCGAAGCTCGGGGGCCTTCCGCGAGGAAGATGCGATCCCAAGTGACGGTGCCATCCTAACCCCCGAGATCGTTTGCTCGTGTTGCCGCTGCCGCTGCTGCTGCTGCACGCGATTGGACGGAGGGTAGTAACATCTGGTTGAGTTTCGTGTCTGGCGATTTCGACGACGACAAATCGGCGTGACGTCCCCGAACCACTCGAGATCAGTTGTGCTCTGCGCACGGCAGTCGGTTTTCGCGTTCATCACATTCCCGACTCGGCTATTCCTTCGTCATCTGCAAAAAAGTAAACGTCACTGAGTTTGCATACTTCGCACAGGGTGGTAGCTACCAACATTTCCCCTAGCCTGCACGAAATTCCAGATTTATTCGATACGAGAATACAGATTTCCTCCGTCATTTACATATAGGCAAAATACATAGATATAATTAGAAGCTACTGCTACAGAACAATTTTTGCGAATTCAGTGCCAATACAACTAATTCCAATAAGAATGCACTAATCATATATAAAATTCCTATCAATTTTTATGCACTATATCATATATTCAGTAATGTTTCATTTTCACTTGTCGATTGCGTTATTATCAGAGTTGGTTACTGATAACGTTGTAGATGCGGGAATGCCTATTTACTGTATGTATTGATCAAGGTTCTTGTACGCGCACGATTCGATATGGATAATGTTAAGAAATGTGATAAAATTTGAAGTAGTTAGGAAGACAAAGAGTTTCCGGAGGTGCACGATCACGCCCGATTCCATCCGACTCTCGATTCTCAATAGATATCACAATCGATTCAGTGGAATCTGTGATTGGGCGGGAGCACAATTGGACCGTAAACAAATTGCGAAAACTTGTAATAAAACCCAAAACGTCCAAATCCTCACGCGAGCGTGATAAAACCTTCATACCGACCGGCGTCCGTGCGAGCTTGACAAATCTGGAGCATTACTACTTCCCTCCATTATTATGTCCAATTGCCATCTTACATTTTCGGGAACGAATTAATAACTGTGAATTTCTATATAATTTCTATGACAACGGATTCGATTCATCGAAATGACAGTGCTGATAAGGATTACAAAGCGAGACATTAATATCTGGAATCTAGTCGGAAGAATCCAGTTTCCTGTTTGGCGGATTTCGTACTGAAAACTCGCCACGGATGAAACGTGATACATAAAACCAAACTCATTAATAGTTAAAAAAGTTACGTATTTCAATTTACAAAGTATGACTTTTTCAAAAGAATCAGTATTTTGTATTTTAGAACTTTATGTATATGTATTTTCAAAACAGAACTTTTCAAAATAAATACCAATTCCGAACGGTCTTTGAGTAAACTGATTACTTAAAATACGAAGCTATTTTGTACTAGCTCTATTTTGTTACATTTTGCGCTCGCGCGCGCACACACACACACGAACATAAACATTTCTACATGTATTATGGCATATAAATGAAACCTGTACGATTTATTCGATGCCAGTCCCATGATATTGTTGACGTTACGTTGAATAAATGTTTCAAATGACACAGTTATCTGTAATCTCTTCTCCATCGAAGTTCATGCTCAAATCATATATAATTCTGGAATTTCGAATAGGTTTGGAAAATAACAAATATACTTTACTGCATGCTCAAAAGTGCGTGTCTTCTTTCAAACAAAACGAAAATATACTCGCAGGATGCACATATATGTAATAAACTACATCCCTCGTAAAAACGAGTAAACTGTCTTAATATGCGATACAATATTTCTAAAAAAATGCAAATGCAAATTTCTTACGCATTTATTGTATATGTAAAGTGATCGTTTAAATGGCCTCGATTCTCGATTTCTGTAGGTAAGACACCGAGGCGAAACTTTGCGCCATCCCCAGGTCTTGTTAAAGATGCGGATGCTAATACAAAAACCTGGAAAACAATGTGTCAATTCAGTGCAATCACACTTTGAAATCTAAACTGGTCGGCATTCTTCAACAAAGTCTTGGATATTGATTGAACAGATTGAGTTGCTCGCGCAGTCAGCTGACGAGAAGGTTGGCGACCGTTTCGATTACAAATGCCGTGCACTTCGCTTCATTCTTTACCCTTTATTTCCTTTGAAAGTTTTTTGTTTTTTTGTTTTGTTGAAGAATTCATTTCAGTTTGTATTTTAAGGCGATGCTACTAATCTCGACATTGAAGTATAGTTTTAAGCCAAATGGTATTTTTTTTCTATTTTCTTTGGCGCAAAGTTTCACCATACCTAAACCAACCTCGAAATCGGATCTTTTTATCCAGTCGTGCTCGTGCGAATCCGCAGCGAATGAGTGAGAATACGCTTTCAACGTGTGTTTAATTTTGATTTACTTATAATAGTGTAAACCGGTACTGAAAATGGCAAACGATAAAATGAATGTGCATACCCAGTGAATAACGAAAGAATTTATTAAATCTTAACGGTTTTTAATGGAAAACCACTGTCATTTAATGAATTCTTCGTCAATCGTTCTTTATCCATAAATTTCAACGTTTTTTCGTTGAGTTTACTGGGTGCTTGGCTGGTAAGGTTATGAAAAGTCATACACACACATGTACGGTTATGAGTATACAAATGATTGTCGCAACTCTTACTAGACATTCGTAATGCATCAAACTAAACCGTAAAAAGAGTTTAACAGTCAGGAAAGAATAAGTAGACATTTTGCACAGCGAATTAAATAGAAAACAATGTTGAGCTATATGCCATAGAACTGAAAGTTTCAATTTTCCACTCGTCTTCGTCGCAGATCCTTCGAGAACGCCATCGCTAGGTATAGTTTGTGAAAATCTGTCTATATATAGGACGAAAAAACATTGAATGTACAAGGATGAATAAAACAAAAGATAAGACAATAACAACAAGAAGCAACAGCCAAGATCGTACTAAAATGTTGCTAAGAAATTAAATAAGAAACATGCGTCATTCACAGGCTACGTTTTGCAATTTTTTTTTTGACAAAAAATCAAACAAGGTCGATCTAGCAGACGATCGCGATAAAAGACGTGCAGTTTACGGGGATGGGATTTTTGTTTTGTTCAAGCAACAGGCGACATTACCGTCGGAGCAGCATTCGGTGCTCGAAGGTCACCTTTCCTTCTCATTGTCAGCCTCGACCGGGCTCTTTGCGCTATCGACCGAGCTTCGATTCTTTCCTAGATTCAAAGAGCGAACATTTGGGGAAAAACGTGTTGCAAACTCTAAACCCAGAATGAACATTCGAGAGAAGCATCCCTTCGATTGCTGTGGCGGTTCTAATGATAATTTTTGAAAAAAGCGCAGCCTTAACAATTTTGAAAGTAACAACAAACATTTCGGTTAATTAACATTAGATGTTTTGACGTTGCTAACGACTCTTTTTATGCCTGATTAGTGTGAAGGATTATAATTTGACGCCAGGTAGTGCATTACGTTATTCCCACTTTAAAATACTACATAATATTGTGTAATATTGTATATAATTGCTCTTTACAATCATTACACTCACTACCAAACATCTCATTGAATTCTATTAAATCTTTATAATCGATAAATCATTGCAAAAATTCATAATGAAAGTGAACAATATCGTGACACGTTCGTACGCTTATCCTCGGCCCATTCAAAATATTACACTCGTCCGTTACCTTGCACCTACATACATTTTGACAAAACTTTCAATTTCATTAGTATTTATGAAACATGAATATAAGTATATATACAAATAACAAAGTTATATTTTTTATCGAACCCTTGAATGATTTCATTTTCAACATAAAAATGTAATAAAAACTAAAGTGTCCACAGCACATATAATATTTACAGAAGGTAAAATGATAGAAATTAGATAAACTATGCACCCCTCTCATTTTCTAACTTTGATCATTACGGTTGTGCCACCACTATATATACGTATATTTATTTCAAACTTTAATAAGGTGCGTATGTTCCAAAGCGACTTTTAACCGGTTCTTCATTTCGAACTTAAACTTTGCATAAAGGAAACAAGTACAGACAATGCAATTACCAATTAATTAATGAAAAACACAAAGAATTTCCTTGCAATCTTTCACGGGGGAAAGATTAGTTCACAAGGGAAAACTCACGAACGTAGGATTCTTTTCACTTTCATGCGATGGCGGTCGATATACTTCGTGGAAATCCACTATTTTTATAATGGAGCGCTGAATAAATTTTGTTAAAGTTTATTTACATAATAAAGAAATGATTAAGTTAATAATGTACAATTTTATGGCAGTTGTATACAAAAAAAAAAAACTAAATTATAAATATATCTAAAAAATCTCATCATGTAAACAAATTTCATCAATCATGAGAATGTTATATACAATAATTAAGTTTCTGCATGATAAAAAAAAAAAAAAAAAAAAAAACTGAATATCAAGGATTTTTGTTTTAAGAGAAATGACTTTTTACATTTCTTATTCAATGCTGATTTTCAGTAAAGCCATCGTTTCATTGTTCAGTAATGCGTTTGATCTGATTCCAGCAGCTGTTTCCCATGAAAGTAAATCGAACAATTAATGACAACGGATAACATGAGTAACGGGAGAGGATCGACCGTATACCTTCGAAGCCTTGATTATCGTGAATTTCCCTCGGTGGTCCCGTCGTGTCTTGGCCTTCCAAGACGGCCAACAGACACTGATGGATGCAGATGTACTGCTGCTCCGTCTGGACCATCCAGACCCTCTCCTTGCGCATCGCCCAGACGATGCCGAAAATGTCAACATAGTCCGAAACGAGGATCTGCTGGAGTATCCGGTCGAGGGTGATGAAAGTGCCGCTCCTACCGACGCCGGCACTGCAATGGACGACTATTGGGCGCTGGTCGGGCCGAACCCTTTCGCGGAACGCCCGTACGAATCTCGCTAATGTTTGCGGTGGACTAGGCACCCCGAAGTCGGGCCACGTCGTGAAATGGAAGTGCTGGATTACACGTTTCGAGTCGCCCTGCAAAAAAGATTTTTATTAATTATATATAATAATAAGAATCTATATATAATTATACAAGATCTAGGAATACAATAAAAATTATTTGTCAAAATTACAATATGCATTTTTCTGAAAATTTCGAAAAGTAATTTCGAAAACTTACCCTGCAGAGCATAAATTCGGTAATACTCCAATCGGGGTAATGGGCCTCGTTCAGTATCGTCACGCAAATGTCTCCGTAATAGACTGGAAGCGTGTCCACGGGCCAATAGTGGTCGCACTTTTCTCGACCTTTTTCGATGCACCGAGTGAGCATAACGATCGCTCTACTGTTGCTCTCCCATACCATTCTCCAAAAGTCATCGCGCGTCGAGTGCAAAGGCCCTTGCGTCACGATGAATTCTCTCGGAGAATTGTGCCCCTAAAATATCATCAGAAAATGTTATCTAAAATATGTTCAAAATTCTTTACTGACACAAATGGTCCACTGTGAAAATGAAACATAAACAAGCTTTTATAGAACCATGACAAAAAATAATTACGTTGCTTACCGGAACGTAATTCGCATTTATATAGTCGGATCCTTCCTCATCGTCCACGGGTTGCAATTTGAACCTGCTGTGATCGTACGGCAAGATGTTGGTGAATCGATTTTTCGGTCGATTACACGGCAAATCCGCAGCAGTACACGCTTGATCTCGACCCACGTGCTTCAGCTCTTCGAATTCTTCCGAAAAACGGAAGTCGGAATCTGCCGCCATTACTCGGTAATGATCAGCAAAATTCTCTACCCGGATAGGTCGACTATAAGAGAAACAAAATTGGGTTATCATTTAATTGTCGTATTTACAAAATTACAGTAAAAATTGACGTTGACAAACTTTGAATGTCGTTTCGTCATTTATTTCGCCCGAAAGTATACAAACAAACAGAAGCATTATTATGCGTCGATCAGTATTTGAAGATTGTCCGAATAGAAGTACTGTAGTTTTATATTTTTTAAATATAATATGTCGTTATGATGACGAAGAATATCGTTATTTCTTAAACTTTTAAGTACTACTCTTGTAATTGAATAATAATAAGAAAAATTTACCTCGTTTCGATGACACTATCGGGTAGAGAAAGGTCGTCGGTTGCCCGTGTCTCCGTCGTTTTGCGTGCTTTGCTTCTATTCCTTCTAATAAGAATTCCGGTCAACAGACACGCCAATAACACTACGAATGGTAGTGTGATTGAGAGAATATACCCAGTGACGTCCTTATCTGCTTTGGAAGATAAAAGTACCTCATTGTAGACTACCGCTAATAAATCCACCATTTAATTTCTCTTTCTTTCAAATCTGAATTAAAATTTTATACACGTATAAACTAGTCGTTACATTTCTCACTTTTACCTTTTACGATTAAAAAAAACATCTGATTTTATATTGACTGAATTCTGAATGTTTGTTCAATGACTGATTCAATGTTTGTAGAACATGTTCTCAGAGATTGACACAGTCTGCAGGCTTTCCCTTGACTCAGAACGCAACAATTTAAAAGATAAGACGAGAACTTAAGAATCAAGCAAACCAACTTATACATCAAAATTGTCATAGATTTGGAAATGTAAATTTTACAATTTTCAAACAAATTTAAGAACGTAATTAAATATAAATTATTTGACTATGTCCTATTTGTGGAATATAAGATAAATTTCGATTCAAAGAATACTGTACTATCTAATATTAAATGAGACAACAACAACAAGAGACATTAATATTGTTTTGAAAGTATGAGGAATAGATCGCAAAATTGAACTTTAAACTTTTAAACGTTATTTTGATGACAAACAGACTCTCTACTTTTGTTGTCATAAAAGAAAAACTAATTAAAATTTATATTTATTCTTAATATTAAACATTTTCAATCTAATTATATAGAATAATTTACTGAGAACAAATAAAAAAGTAATGAAACACACACGCACGAATTAATGTAAAGGAAAAATCAACATTCGATTAAACTAAAAACTTGAATAAATAGAGGTCAAATAATAATCTGCGATAAAGGAGAGCCTGTAATCGTGTCGGCCTTTAAAATAACTCTTTCGATTTTTCTTTTTTATTGATTGCTTACCTGCCAGCAGCAATCCTTAGGCGAGGCATGTGCACGAAATAACGAAGCATGAATTTAACAAGCAGTTTACCGATACCCTCGCCGCAGATCGCTCATTTTTATCACGCTTTTATACGTTCAAAGTACTATAAATTGTCAGGAATCGCCCTGACTTGAGAAAAATGTACAACTCACCGGTTTGAATTGGGAAACTGTAACTCGTATCCGTGAATTTGTCAGCTCCAGCAAACGCTCGTATCTTCACCCGGTATGTCGTTCCCGATTTTAGAGGTCCGTTGCAATATCCACTCTTATTATCGCAATTCTCTATGCCGATTGTGAAGTTTTCAACTGAATCGTTTTTGAAGGGATAATAAGGTTCCATAACCTATAAGATGTTAATGAATTCATTTGAGTATATATAGGCTTTTGCGCTTGCGCGATTATCAGTTCATAATGAAAAGAGAACCCATAAATGGATGGATCATCATTCATTCAAGAGTACCTCTTGTCATTTTTTTTTTTTTTTTTTTTTTTTTTTTTTTTGAACTAAATCTACTGATATATAAGAAAGGCACAATTCAAATACCTGGTAAGGAGGCCAAACACTGTATGATTGAACATCTTTCCAGCTTGGCATCTCCAAACCGGAGGCGTTCTTACTGTCGTCTTCCGCGACGATAATCGTATAAGAAGTTACTGCGCCGTTCTGTTCGCTGAAATAATTCTTTCTGAATCGAATCTGGATCGTGGTTGTGTCTGCGCAAACTTCAGTCGGTACAACTTGTGTCGGCGGCTTTGGTGGAGCAAAAATTGGCATCGTTTGCTTCCAAATCGCTTCCGGCCCAAAACCGACCTTCGTTTGCGCCTGTATCCGGAAAATGTACGTCTTTCCAGGAATCAGGGAATTTATCACCCCCGAGAACTCTGTGGGCAAGTAATCACGCGTGTGCGTGTGTGTCGATCCCTGCAAAAAAAAAACGCGAAATCCACAGTTTTATATATACTTAATATTTCATAATTGATTATATTTCCATTGATTATCATTATTTTGACGTAGAAGGACATGCGTTAAAAAATAATATGGTGACTTTCTTTGTAGATTTTTTAATGACCTTTCTATAGTAAAATTGTTAATTTTCATATATATACTACCGGTGACAAATTCAATTTTTAAATTCAATTTTTAAAATTAATATTTCAGTTTGATTTTAACCTCAAAATATTCAAGAAAAAAACAATTGCAAAAATTACAAAAAATTACCAAAAAAAAAAAAATACAAAAAATTAGTTCCCTCATTTAAGAAAATACTAGTAGTATATATACAAAATATGTCAAAAAGTAAGAAAACCTTTTGTAATACCTTCTCACTCTTCTCGCCCTTTTATTATGAGTTTTTCTTTAAATAGTGTACTATTTTTACAGCTCAGTATACTCAAAATTTACTTTAAATTTACTTAAAATTCATTTTAATATGAAAATTTACATTCGAAATAATAAACTTATGCTAAATTAAGTCATCTTTATATCTGACCTCAGATTCGTCATTAGCTAACTCAAACAAAGTCGTGTACAAAGTAAATAATTTTAATCCAAATCGATAATTAATTTTAGAAATTAGCTATATGTACTTCTTTGCCGCCATTTTGAATTTCGACAATCTGACCTCAGATTCGTAATCAGTGACATCGAAAATTGTTTTAATAGATTTTTAGGAATATCGACAGCTTTTTAAGAAAGATGTGAGGTTTTGATCAACTTATATCGATTTGTAACCACTGTACGCCCACGCCAATAGAATATTATAGTTTTCATAATGTATCGAATATACTGTTATTGAAGATTTTCTTACTTTTTGTCATAGTTAGAAACTGTCAAACCTGATCGTCATATTTTTATGTGAGAAAGAAATACATTTTCTTTACAATAAAAAAGAAAAAATTGTTTTAATACATTAAAGTTGAAGTTGAATGACCAAGACCAATACAAATTTCCTATTATATGCATTTACGGATAGTATATGGGGGCATTCTTTTGTATTCATGTAGGTTTTAACCGATCTATCGCGTGTAAGAACTGATCATCCAAGTAAAATCGAAATGAAAAATGTTGTCAAAAAAAGTATCTCGTTTGTCATAGATTGTAATATAACTTGTAATATAACAAAACGCATGAAGAGCATTATAATGAGGTAGATATTTCAAAGAGCCAAAACGATGAAACGTCGTTCCTGTTTCTCTCATACGAATAGAAAATGTAACAAACGCTTGGCAGTGCTTCAAATGTGTTGAAAGGTCAAAGCCTCGTTTTCATTTACGGTATTTTTAATTCGAACTATCTCTCGATTAACGTGACAGATTGAAGTACCTCAACGACCTCTCGGGTACGTAAATTTGCGAATACGAGAAGAGGTCGTGAAGACAAATTGGATCAATGATATAATCTGCACGCTTGAATGCAATGATCAAAAGACTGAAACTGCTCCGGAGTCCGGAGACCCATGAGTGCCATTTTATCCGTAAATTGCTCCGTAGGGTGGCACATATACGTGCCGCGCAGTGACGTCGCGGAAAATGCAGAATATGAAGTCAATACATCAATGTATTAGTACATGCGCCCATTATATATACTCGTGCATATATGCACCAGCAATGTCTGCCGTCATATTTTTGTACTTATTTTTAATTTTTCATTCGTTTCACTTTTGCATATTTCTAATTAAATATTTATAATTATAAAATAATTAAAACTAAAATAAACAATATTTTTAATTAATATTCACCAGAGCGAATACTTTAATCATAATATGAACTAATTAAACAATGTCAAAAATAAAAAAAAAAAAAAAATAAGGCGAGTACTAAAGATAGAAGGAGTAACAAAAAAAAAAAAAAAAAATGACATGAAATTCGAAAATTTAATTGTAATTTTTTTTTGCTATTAACTTTAAAGAATTTCAATTGAAAATGGAATAAAAGGGTCTATAATATACACGCATCTGTCTATAAAATATCTTTTACGATAAAAAAAAGATTATATATTATATAGTATTATATAAAATCCTACACTTTTGTCCCGTAGTATATAATTGAATTGAGCGCAATCAAATTTTATGTGAACGTTTTACAACTCGGTCGAAATGAAATTAGGGCCAACGAGCAAAATGCTATTCTAGTGATATTTTAAGTTACCCGGGTCAAACCGTAATATACTAAAGTGGCACCTTCTGTTGAAGTAAAATGTGTGCCATATTAGCTCTAATGCTCAATCTTAATGAAATGCTGTAGTGTGCAGGTTTTTCTCTTAATTTTAAATTATGCATCAATTATATTGGTATAAATGCATTGTGTGTATAATGATGCACTATGGCAATTATTATTATAGTGACATACATAATTATAAACGCATACACTCATTTCCAAAATATATACAGTACACTGTAGATTTCATTAATATGAAACAAATTGTATCATAATTCTTGCAACCATTTACAAAATAAAACGTAATCATTATTTTCAAATAGAACGTTGCATTTCCATTTTGAATTTGTTCAAATACTATAGTCAATGCATAAAAGCTTTGTTTTCAATATCGATTAAAAAATATAATACAGATAAAGGATCAGGAGAATAAAACATGAATCTTTTTTTATTTTAACATTCAACCCTTTTTCAAAATCGCATATTAATTATTGTAAAATTCAATACTTTGCCGAAATTCGTTCAGACTATATACTGATGTGAAATATTTAATTTGGTAAATGTACCATATTATAAATTCAAATATATTCCAAACGAATGTTTTATATAGCGGATATATACTTCAAGGTCTCGAACAAAATATTGCGCTTTAGTAATGTAGTCCCCACTTCATCTGCGGACCTTGATGTGCGCATATAAGCACATTGAAATAAATTTATTAATGCTGGCAGGATTTTTCTTTTCATTGTTAATGAATTGCATTTTCTGTACCACATTATTGGAATCGAAAAACTCAAGTTTTAATAAAACTGATATTGAACATTTTTAATTACTTTTCTAACTCAGCATACTTTATTATTTTACAAGAATAAACTGTTAAAGCAATTAACTATAATATTTTATATCCAAAATCATTCTAAAATATCAAACTCTAAATTTGATCGCGTCCCATGTGGCAAGAATGACGTACATAGCAGAATAAAATTGAAAACTATGTCAAAAAGTGACCTAGTTCAAGTATAAGGTACCCACCCTAACATAAAATGGAAAATTGACACTTCAGTAATTACCGGCGAAATAAATCCAGTAATAAATTATTGAAGCTTGTAAATTACATTCGCCAATGACTATATATTAAATTAAAAAAACACGAATATAAGTATTATACTGTAAAAGAATAAAAACATTAAGATTATTATATAGGTCTACCACGCGCGTAATTTTTGGAAATGTTGACTTTTTTACTCTAGCATTAAGATTTTGAGTTATTACTGATTATCTTTGAAAAGCTAAAGTTCCTTTTCAGTCATTTTTAGGACAACTTTGATAATTATTTTATTAAATCTAAAAGAGAAACTTATCTATTGATTTACTAAAAAATCGTTATTTTAAAACATTTACAGTTAAATTATGAATTCCTTTGAAATTTCTTATATTTTTTGTTACATTTTAGTCGACAAATTAGCAATAATATAGTAAATGAAAATAAATAAATACATAAACCAAAATCCAATTTTTCATCGGATTATCCGATCAAATAATCGACTATATGCTAAAGTTTTGTAAATTTGATATAATCAACAAGTTCTTAAAAGTGATGTATTTGAACGTTAATTTGTCATTCCCATTTCTGATTAAAGTTGACAATATTCCTCTTCTTGAAATCAGTAAGAATGTGTGTGTTAAGAATGATTTTTATCTGTTTCTCTCAGATTTCGTTACTTGAATGTCATTCGAACAGTTCAAATATCAAGTTAATTCACGTAATGGTGACTCATATGTAGAAATTTAAAGAGAATGTTCGATTAGTTTAATTATTCGAGAGCAGCATAAAAAGATCAGAGATATTAGAATTTAATTTTTAATTCTTTTGTTTCCGTTGGTGCCAAATGTAACTCGTATAATACACAAAGTGTTGAAATTGAAATGTAATAATTTTTTATTATTATATTCGATAATTACGTGAAAAACATAAAATCTCGTGTTTTTTGAACTTTAAAAAGCATTTTTTACCTGACAATTCTTATATTATTATATTAAAATATTGCGTAAATATCTTCTAAAAATTATAAATATTCATGAATATCAGATGTTACAGAATAATGCACAAATGTATATAAAGCTCGTATCTATACGATTATAACTTTTGTTTATATTTCGACATATAATAATTCTTTGAAATTATGAAAAATTATGAAAATAAATCAAAACTTTTACCTTAAGTTCGAAGTATAAAAAAATTCATTAATATACACGAAGTTTTAAATGTAACGCAAGCATAAATTTTAGATTACAATTAAATAACTTTTTAACTTAATTTTTTATAACGTGTGCGTAAACTTTATGTACTATTTTGGATGGAATCATGAAAATTGCATGATATTCAAATACACAGTATTTGATTACAGATTGATTTTAATTTTTATATTCTTGCCCGATGATAACTGTTAAATGCATAATTCGATTAGATATACACAAATAATTTATCAGACAAGGTAAATATACATGATAAAAGTTTAAGCAATACTGTAAAAAGAAATACTTAAATTCAGCCCACAAATGCGACTGAAATCATGAATTAACGTAAATGTACCAATTACTGGATATGGACCTATAGTTGGACCTATATATATATAAGGAACCTAATCAATGTTCCCTATGTGTCCCTCAGCAAGCGTCAAAATTGATTAGAATGACCAGCTAGAGGTTCATGTCCAGTCATTATGTTAAGTTACCTCACATTTTTATAATCGGTTGCTCATTATTCGATGGATTATCCATCACGTATTTTAACAAACGTAGTTAAGAACGTGCAGGCAAGTTTCGAATTAAATATTGAGTAAATCTTATAATTAATGGCATTGTTAAGGCGAGGAAATGTAAATTGTTCTAAAAGAAAAGAAAAACAAAATGAAAAGTGTTCTACATTTAAATTACAAAGCCATTGTTGAAAATATTTTTGCCGTTGGAATTGTAAAAAAAAGAAAGTATTTACCGCATTTTATTAACATTTCTCTTCTGCATCGAAATACTTAAACCGGATCATGCATAAGTTTATATATATACATTGCATATGAAGAAAGGACAAATTTTTGACAAAATCTTTTCAAAATCGAATAAGAACAATTGACTCTATCATCCAATCGAAATATCGACTCCAATCGAATATACAATTAAAAATACGCATTATTTATAAATTTATTTAAGAGTTTTCAAAAAAAAAAAGTTTTCTATTGATATGCAATGCTCGCTCTTATGAAGCCCGGAATTCAAAAAGTTGAAATTTCAAAAGCTCCCAATAATAATCCTAAAAACAAGCAAGATACTTTATAATGTATATATTTTTTACGACCTTTGATTTGGATCGTTAATCCTCCAATTTTTGCCGATGCACATAATTGATAATTTTGTATTGACTATCTTCTCACATTCAACTGTACTTTTTATTTAATATTTTTAGTAGACAGATTGACTGACCTTATGTGTTCGATAATAATAAAGAGTTTACAATTTCGCGACTGAATCACAATGTTCTCGTTACTGCGAGCTATGCAAGGAAGCCACAAAAACTTCCATATATAAATATTTCTAACTATCGACAATCTGAACGTTGGGACATTATATATATTGATCAGAACATGGGGAAAAACCGTAAAAAAAAAACAGAAAGACTCACCTCTAAGCCGTAAGTTATGGTGAACTTGCGAATAATGCCATTTTGCTCTTGACTAGGGAGCGACCACTCGAAGCTGATGTCGCTCGGCTGGATGTCGGTGGGGTTGAACTTTTCTACCCTACCCGGATAGGATTCGCTGGTGGTGAAGCTCGCGCTAAGGGGATTCGACACCGTCAGGTGAGACTGCTCCGTGCCCGAACGCACTACCAAGGTAAACGTGTAGTTCCTGTGTGGCTTCAAGTCGCTAATTGTAATTGAATTTTGCGACGTGATATTGTGGATATAGTTCTCGTCAGTGTCGATGTACTGGACTTCGAATGCGTCGTATTCACCTTGCGGCTCGTCCCAAGTCAACGTGATCTTCGTGTCGTTAACGCTGATGGCGTGGATTTCCGTCACCGGCTGCGGATCTGGGAAAATTTTACATTCGCAATTAATCAACGCCATTATAATGAAGATCGCCATTTCGTATCTAGCGAGCCTTATTAAAAGTGATTCTACATTGCGATTCGACGAAGAGACATGTCATTACCAATTAACGTCGTTTATTATATGTCTTTTGAAACGAGAAGAAATACAATTCTCTCGTTAAAAAACGATTATTGACGGTGACGAAACGAGGATACACGAATTCACGAAGGCGTTATCGCCTGTTGGTATATATATATGTAACGACTGTTGTTTCCTCGTCGTCGTCGTCTTTTTTTTGCCGACCTCATGTCGTCATTGACATAATTATTTTTCAATTATTAAAGTATTATAAATATACATTTACGAATATTTCATACGTATATACGTATATACACATAAGGTAAAAATAATGAATTAAATTTTCGAGACTATCCAACAATGGACCGTATAACTCTACATTTACTCTTCACATTTTGCTTCTCAGGAACGTAAAACATTATATATACATACAATATGTAATGTTGATTTACGAACTGTTTGGCCTTTATAAGAAATTCCTAAAGCTGCACCCTGAAAACGTGCACGGAGTTTGTTTTCTCATGATATTCTCATTAGTTTAAATAATTCGCGTTTGTTTATTCGCGTGTCAAAGACGAGTGTCATCTCATTCCACGTTAAATTCATTTACATCATGGAGCATGACGCTTCCATTCAATTACTGAGTAGCATTATGTCATAGCAATATGAAGGAGCGATTGTAAAGTTACAAAGCATTGCATTTAATTAATTAAGATACGAGAGTGAGGTGAATAAGGCGACGTGACGATTTGTAACCGCGCCATTTTTCATGTCTTACTCTCTGCGATTATATGTGCGCGAGTGCACAATATATGCAACCATTACATAACAACGAAACAAAAATTTGGCATTAAATTATTTTCATACTTTTTCTAAACGAAATGATTTTTGCAAACCTTTTTAAGTGAATTCTGCCTTATGAATAATGCAGAGTAAAACTGAAACATGTATATAACTTATTTCACGAAAAAAATAACGTGACTGGTGAAGTAACGAGTAAAAAACGAGAATTTTAAAACGATATTTTTCCTCAGATGAAAACTGTTATTTCTCATTTTTGCTTACTTTTATCGATTACGTTTCACCGACTTGACAATGAACATACCAAAAAACAAGAGGATATATTGTATAAGACTGATTTCATTTATGGAGAACTAAAATAAGAATAGTAGGGAACGAATTTATCAGACTATCTTAATATTGCTCTATAATCCGATAACGCTAATACTGATTACGATACCATAGGTGTATGGTGTGCTTATAAACGATATACTTCTTTCCGTTAATAAAACTTACGTCAATATGTAAATATAATCCCTGTGTCTATAACAAACTAACGAGATCTTGTTTGCGTAATCGTTCACTCTTATGATATATATATGTCAATGTATGTTAAGAGGAAAGAAGGGCAGAAAGGGCCGTAATAAAAAAAAAAAAAAAAAAAAAAAAAAAAA